>OMLB01018905.1:0-17067 GCA_900302555.1 Myripristis jacobus | reverse complement strand
CCCCCCCTCAAACCTGATTCCACCATAATATTATTTTCTGACTCAGTGCGTACAGCCGTTTTGGCGATGAGTGAGCTTAATCATGGTTCAAGCCATCGGTTTTGTTTGTCTGCGGCAGGCCTTGCAACAATATGAAACTCGTGTGAGCCTCTCTGGTTTGTTTTGTTTTATTCCACCCCGTCACCCCTCCTCCCTGTCCACACTCACCCTCCTGTCAGTCAGAGGAAAGAATCAAGTCAAGTTCAGCAAACCTTGACTAGAGCGGCAGTGTAATTCCAGTTACCTTACACAATCCTTAAGCTGCGATTTGTCCAAAATAACCCCGAAGTAAGAGCTAAATCGTGGTGGTTTACTTTAGAAAAAGAACCACAGTCGGTCGTCTGTTTTTAATTAATTAGGACCCAGAACGCACCTCGCTGTTTAATATTCCATATCAGCATTTAAATTCAAACTCACTGGGTCGCGAGAAAGTAGTTAGTTTTATTTTTAATGGGGAGATTAAACGGCGTATTTCAACAGTGTTATCCGCAACAGTCTTTTTCCACTGTCTCAAATAGCCCTGCCACCACAGTGGGATACCCCGGGAGGCCTCTAAAAATATGCAGTGATTAAGTGCTCACCTCATTCTAATGGGATTATTACCCTAAAAATATCCAAAGACGTATTTTAAACCTATAGAATTAAAGGATGGAAGGGAAGAGGTGGGCCAGATATTTCACTGAAGTGGAGATACAAAACTGTCTCCCACCACTGTGTCATGTGAAGTAATTATATGGTGAAGTGAACAGGCTGAATTACTGCAACTCTTTCAGCACCCAAGAGGACCTACAAACTTACTCCACGTGTTTGAAAATGAAGAGGCGGAGTGTCATTTTGACTGAGACATCTGAGTTATAAAGTTACGTCAGAAACACTGCTGCTTAAATAAGTAACTTGTCACCAGTATGGTAAATGTGTCCATTAATTTCACTATTCCCATCCTATTATTCATCAAATGCCTTTATACAGAGTTTTGTCATAGGAACTCATAATGTATGTACCTTTTAATGTGATCAAAAAGTCTAATGAAGATGCTGCTGTTTGTATTTGCATTTAAGGTTATGTTCAAAACCCCGTCCTTTTTAACTGACAGTTTCACTCCAGTAAACACATCACAACTGGACTCTCTAAAGTATTACTGAAATCCTTTCAATCAGGCCAGTTTGAACTGGAAAGCCTCCACGCAGCAGGTTTACCTCATTTGAATTGGAGGAGCTGCTGCTGTCCTACTGTCGACTGGCTGACAGCACCGGCTAGGTGTGTGTTTGTGTGTGGTTAACAGTGTTGGGACTGTTCTGCACGTGAGCGCTTGGTTTTGAGATTCATGGGATAAATACCCCTTTACTAAAGTCCATTCACACTGTTAGACATTACACTACATAAGGAACATTGTTCTTATCGTGAGCTGAAACCGTTTAGAAATCAAATACAGTAGTTGTCCTCAGCTTTTTCGGAAAGGCTCCTATGTTAACAGGGATCAGACAGAACACTTAGCAGGGGTTAGTAGGTTGGCATGGTCGAATTGTTTCCTAATGGTAGAGAGAAACAAAATGAGCTCAGGCCAACATAGTAGATACGCAAATCTATAGTTGTTAACAATCGCTGTCTCCTTTCCAGGGCACTAAGAGAATGAATTTTCGCATGAGACACAGCAGGCTTGTCCAGTGTTTCTTAATGGGCAGTCAACCCTCAAGGCTTTTTATCTGGTTTTGTGACACTACACTGTGCAATTAAGAAATGCAGAAAAGCACAGCCAAAGGTGGGATTAGAAGCCATGCAGTGGTGTGTACATGGTAATTTGCACTAAGTGGTTGAGCCACAAGCATGCCCCAACCACAAGGGATTTATAGACTGCCACTGGCTCGATATCTACCCATACCATGTGGGACTTCATTAAGAGTACTTGTCAGGAGGACTGAATCCAAGCCAAGCGTCCCTTCCTCCCTTTGCAAAAAGAAGTCATGAATCTTTCTTGTATCTGCCTCGCAATCATGACAAGCAGCCACCAGTGAGATGGGCAGCAAAGCCACCGTTTGATGGTACCTAGGGCTGTAAATCTGCCACCAAGCACCATCTCTGTAGGTCCTCCAAGCTTGGAAGATATTATAGATGGTTGCTGGGGCAGATATGTGCAGCTGTGGGACACATGACAGCACTTGCTATATCGCTATGTGTCACTCCAAGTGCTCCATAACAGTTACATTATGGGCTAATTTAAGCCTCTTAAGGACTGGCAGCATAATGGTACTGTAGTGGGATTTGTCTCTTGATGACATCATTCAAGTCTCACCTGTTTTGAGCTTAAGGAGAAACTCTCTTGGACTGGAGGAGTAATATTATATGTTCTGGTTTAGAGAGAGATTTTTCCAATAAATAATAAATAATTACACGCTGAGATCCCAAAAAAGTATATCCAAAAGTCAGCCGCACCAAGCAGCTGACTTTTCATGCGCTTTATTCCCTTAGTTCTAGTGATAAAAACAGAAAACTAATTCAGGTCGAAATGATATGAATGTGGGACATTGCATGACAGTTACACTGATGGGTGTTTGAAGGTTGATACTGACACTTTTGAATCTGAGCCACTGCTTGCCAATATTTATATATGAACATTTTATCCTAAAAAAAAAAGGAGGGTTACCCAAAGTGTGGCTTTGGCAGAGTGTGAAGACCATCATGTAACATCAGAGCTTTCCACTAAAAAACCCGGTGCAGTCAGTTTGCAGAACCTCTAACACACTGATAGACAACATTTGCTGTTCGATGCCTGGCTTTTAGTAAAAAGGCTGATATTGGTCTGATATCCACCGTATACACCCAGCCCATTTTCCTCATTGTCTTTGTGTTTCTGGTTGCTGGACTTGGATAATCCCAAACCGAATAATGAATCTGTGGTCAAAACTGAGTACCTAGCTCATTGTCCTTCCAATAAAATGAACTGTAGAGAGAATAAATGGAGCAAAGTGGGTTTTTTTGTTTGTTTGTTTTTTCAAGACTGACAAACTTGGCTCAATTATCTATTGCAAGTGACTGCGCTGGAATTCAAAAGATAAAGGCAAGGTAATGGCCTAGGTGTTGTTCAGAAACATGCCATGGATATCAGTGTAAGCCGCAATGACTCTCTTTCTTTTAATGCCAGTGATAACAGCAGCCAACATAAATACAAAACAAACTCCACAGAGGGTGATATGCAATGTGCATCACATATCCTGCCAGATTAAAAGAGCATATTGATGTCATTTAGAGTTACAGCCCATTTACTGCAGTCTTCTTTACATTTGTCCAATCATGATGCATGCTTTATGTAATTAGATTTTATTTTTTCCTATGCCAGTCTTACTGTCTCAAACCTATCTTGAAATTACTTGCCATTCCAGCTTATAAAGACCCTAAATGAAAAGACATGGATGTGACAATAAAGTTTGTAAGGCGACATGTTTTGGAGGATTTATTTCCTGGTGGAAACTTCCATGTCTTCCTGTGGGTGTCAGGTGATTGACAGTAAGCAGAGTGTAATGCAATGCAGCACTAATATGAAAACAGTCAACTCCGGCACAATGAAACTATGATTAAACAGAAAGTTTGACAAAGTCAAATTAAGGCTTCGTGTTTACTGTGATGGATTATCTCTCTCTGTGGTAGCTGTTTTTCCTGCTGTACCAAAACGAATGGCTTCTTCTGAGAGGAGGAAAACAGGCCCGTATCTCCAAAACAGGAATAATGCAAAATGAACAGGCCACCAAGATGATTGGCATGAACTTAAAAAAAGGCACCAGTATTATTGGTTAAGCTGGTAGCTAAATTAAGGCTTCTGAACATCAAACATCTTTGCAAAAATGACCTTGTCTCAGTAAATAAAACCATGCATCAGCTGAAAGAAAGGCAGTCAGTAATAGTTTTCCTTAACTGACTCACTGTTTGGACTCGCTTTGGAGGGTCATCGGCAAAGGACTGTGCATATTTGTATTTATCTGACTCCCTCTGTCTTGTCGAGCAGCCTGCTCCCGTGGTTCAATCAAAACAGACCCAGCTGAACACAAATGCCTCAGCCACATCCCAGTCGCTCAAGGGGCATTAGATTTTGGACATTGGAATTCAAGTTGTCTCAGCTATTTCTCTGCATCAATAGGTTGATGTTCCCCTTGTCTGTGCTTTCTCATACTGAAGTGGGAACAAGGGAGTTCGGTAAGTGATCACAATAGACTGCTGGACTGTCTACACTATGATTGTAAATTAGGCTCTAGGAGAGACGGGTTGACATGTTAAACCCAGTGATGAGTAGCCTATGTGTTGTTTGAAACCTTGTAGATATAATTACTGCACTCCAGTCACTGCCAGTAGGTTTTCCAGTAGGTGTATCATTAAAACTAAGATTTCAGTGCATCAGTGGCATACATCACTGATATGATGCACATGATATAGTTTTGTTGTACTAAGTATTTAGTGCAGCACTGATCAATACTACAGTGGCTGTCTATGAGAATCTGAATCTGAATCTAATCTGAAGCACTGTATGCTTCCACTGCAGTATTTTTGTTTTCAATTCTGATTGAGTATGCATTAAAAGTGGGAATCACTGGGTAATTCACAATACGATACCATACCGATATTGTACCCATGATAATAGCGTCGTCATGATACTTTTAATGTCAGGGGAGGGGAAAAGCAGACGTTTTTTTCTGTGTTTTAAGTTAAGTTCAGTATTGTTAACGGAAGTGGTTTCAATAGCAAAGTCAGTATTTTGATCCCATGACACCCATCCACAACGTACATCAATGAGTATCCTTATCCTCTGGCAAGATAGTTGCAGTCACACACACACACATTTTGGCTGATGACTTGCATCAGTCAGCTAGCAGATCAGTCAGAAGGAGTTCAAGTGTTGAGGTGGAGAGCAGGGATGATAAGTTGCGAAGGCTGGCAGCGTGTGTGGCGATTAGCCTGGCAGCGGTTAGCACTGTGCCGGCGGTGCTTTCCTCCCATGCCAGAGCTAGCATCGCAGAATCGAGAACGCAACGGGAGGGGGGCATGGACAGAGACTTTGGGGAGATGTGGATCTGCCTAGAGACGTGGACACAACAGCAAAACAAACAGCGGGCCAGGAGGCTACCTATCAATCATGTCTGCGTCATAAACGGGATGTTCTTGACTGTCATATGCCTGAACATGAACTGACAGGTGTGTATGTGTGTGTGTGGAGGTGGATGGGTGCTGCACTGCTTTGTGCAAAGGTGTACCCCACCTGTCACTGTCAAGATTGATTGGATCATAATCCGCATTGTGAAAGATGAAAGATCACCCCGCAGCAGGTGGGCAGGCAGAAAATAACAATGGCAGTCATCAAATACCTTTCCCCTAACATGCACATGTGCTTGTGCATATGCTTGACAGCCCTCCCTACAGTAGCTATTGGTTTTAAAAAATTTTATTTCAATAAATTTTCAGTGTCTTTCATCTGAATAAAATAATCAAAATAAAAGACATACAGAAATGCCACATTGTCAGCACACCTCCCATTTCTTCTTTCCTCACTCTTGTGTCCTCGGGGAATATAATCTCTAGGCTTGATCCTCAAACACATCACTGTGCTCGCACAGGCACCTTTGTGCCCATCTGTGTTTCCCAGTGTGTTGCCGACAGAATATGAAATGCAGTCAGAGGGCTCGATGGGATGAGAGAGATGAGTGGACAGTGGCCAGCGCTTGCGGATCGCCATAGGGCAGCAGGTACTCTGTTAACACAAGGACCAGCACACCCAAACCCCCTCTTCCACTTTTACTTTTTGCTATTTTGTTCCATACACACTTTCATAGGTCTTCTCACACACACACACACACACACATACATGCATACCTTCTCCTTCTCTATCTGCCAGCCGTTACGCACTAACAATCTCACTCTTCGTTTTGTCTGTTCTCATTTCTGTCCGTCCTCCTCACTCTTCCTCTTTGATTCTCTCTCTTTCTTGCCTTCTGCTGCCTTTCATTTGTTATAGCCAAATGTATCTGTATGAATGTGCTGGAACTGCTGCCGGCTACCCACTGATAACCTTGTCAAACATCCCAGCACCCCCGACTGTCAGCTCTCCCAGGGGCTCTGCTCCTCTGCTAATGGAGACCAGTTCTAGCTCCGCCAGAGGAAGGGGTGTGTCAAAACACCCATTATCTGCTCACAAGAAAACACCGGCAGTGCACCAAAACCCCTTCGAAAAAACACTCTTTGAACAGGTACAGGGAGAAGCACTAATTTATGTATGTGGAGGCATTTCAGAATGTTGTCCAATATGACCTGCTGGCGCTGTCATAATTTGTAGTCCCTCTAACGTGAGTTTGATTTAATTTCCTCTCTGACTCACAAGACAAAGAGTGGATTGTTCAAATGCAAATGACCAGGAATGCTTCATAGAGAGCAGTGTAGTCGCATAATTTTAAATAGTATAGCATAATGAAATAATGTCATAATAATGATGTAGCATAGTATAGTAATGTAAAAAAAATCTACAATTGAAATGACTCACTACATTACTCATAATTTAATTTAGTGATATATTTGTCAAGTCTACTTCCCAACGATTTAATTATTCTCCATCATATTTCTGTGACTTTAATAAGAATTTGTCCGTGTATAATCGAGAAAATAAAGCAATCAACTATACGAGAGGATAAGCCTCTAACTTTTTATAACTTTTTTTTTTTTTATAACGTTTTAAAAATGGTAAAGGCAATGAACCTGAAACATCAAGCTCCTTTGGCTACTTCAACACTGAGTGATGAAAGCAGAAGGAGATGAAAGAACAGAGTAGTCAGGAGTTCAGAAGGAGAACTATGCATGTCTGAAACTTAAATCTTCGCTCGGCTTAATTGCTAGCTCTCCATCAAGTAGTGGAGTCAGATCTTTATAAAAAGGTACATGGTGTTACTATGATGTAGTGCTGCAAAAAACAAAATGGCTGCATGTCGATGTTGTCTCGCCAAAACCTTGAAACTCAAACCTTAGAGATGATTATTACATTTTTTTTTTTTATTATATTTATAGGAATACATGGTTTTCAGTTAGTCATTACAAGTCCATCCCAAACATAATTCCCTAGACCAGTGGTTCAGAATCAGAAGCAGAAAAACTTTACTGATACGCAAAGACAAATTGGGTTCTCAGTCTTTTTGCCTCGTGACCCCTTTAAACCACCCATGCCCATGTCAACGGCTGCATATGCAGACTGGCTCAAAAAATGACTACCTGTTCAGGCTGTTTCATTCGCTTAATTGTCAGAGGAGGCCTTGCGTTTTAAAACAGTATTTCACCAGAAAACAACAAAAAGTGGAAAATGTGAAGGAAATTTGCATATTGAAAATGTTTTTTTTCTTTCCCCTTTGTTTTAGTCATCTTGTGACCTCCAGGTTAAGAACCGCTGCCCTGGACCATTGTCTGAAAAGTAAAAGGCAGCGCGCACGCAGCTCTTCCGCACACAACGGAAAGATTGCTATTTCACTGATTTCTTTTGGCCTTTTCAAAAAAAGCACAATAATGTGGCTGTCTGTGACAAAGGACTCTAGGCTGGGATGTTAAATGTACACGGCCAACTCCAAAACATGTCAACCAATTTGAATACGAGGCTGTTTTTCCTGTTTTTTTGTTTCCCTTTTCCTTGGACAGCAACAACATACAGGTTAACAAGTGATTCAGCTGCCCGGGTCAAGGTATCTCCTGTCATTGACCTTTTTCACAGCAGCCATTTTGATGTAAAACAGCAGATATTATTAAATGGCAGTAATTAAGATTGTGTTCCCTTTAGGTGCAGCAGGGCCAGGGCCCTGGATTGTGCACGTTGGCTCTGGAAAGTCTCTGCTACAATTAAATGGAACAGAAGCTTAATAGCTGTCTTAAGTAGCTGTCTTAATAGCTTTCTTAAATCTGTGTTTACCTGCTCTTTCATGTCAAAATGGCAACTGTGAAAAAAGTTCTGTTGCGCACTTCAGTTCAACCTCACTGAATGGAGTCGTAATTAATACATGACTGGCTTCAAATACATGATACATGGCCTCTGTTGCATACTTGAAGCACCGTTTTATAAGGTTCACTTGAGAGCAGAACATTTCACGTCATCCCTGGGCAGCATCAGCATATTTTTCTAGGAGCCAATTATCGTGCAATAGTCTAGTCTTTATTTCTGTTGTTCACTAATAAAAGACCGCACCGACTGGTGGAGAACTGACATGATACAGGATGGATTGAGGGTCCAGAGGGAGGGATGAGGGATGAAGAGATAGAGATATGGAGTGAGGGTCGAGGAATGGAGGGATGAAGGGTTAGGGATGATAGGGTGAGATTCCCAGGGGATAAAGGGTGGAGAGGAATGGTTAAGTTGTGCCTAAATACTTTTATGTAGAAATGGGATGGGTTTGAGACATGCTCTTTGTTCCCGAACTTAGTTATAAAACTTCATTCAATTTCATATTTCATGTCTCTTGCAAGGCACCAAGGAAAAGTGTTGTCCAAGCTTAATTGGAGCATAAACAGGATTATACCAATTGAGAAAGAGTGCACACATGGTGGGTAAAGCCTGGTTCTTACTGCCTGTAGACGCGGATGCAACCCAGGGCACTTGGCCAATTTGAGGCTCTGGCTGGTTGTGAGCACGGTCGTGCACCCGCTGAAAAGTGAAACAGCACGGACTCTGCCACAGCGATGCACACATGCCTCCTGCGACAATGGCTGAGCAGGGAGATGGGAAAGATGTGAGCCTGGAGGCCTGGAGGTGGGAACGACTCGAAGAGGGTTTTTTTTTTCCCACCTTGAATGGAACGAAGAGCAAGCAGCGTGAGAAGCGTGAGCGCCCACAGATGTGGCTCCAGGGGACTGCGTGCCGTGCGTTCACGCTGGAAGCATGAACCAAGCCTAACACCACCACCCGCTAGCGCTGTAAAACTCAATAGCGTATGAAAAGTGGACTTGCGCTGCTGGCTCACCGTCTTAAGAAAGTTGAGATAAATTAGAGCCCCCGGGATGTTTCGCCTGAGGTGTTTGTGCATAGTGGATATGCTTGTATGGTATGCCGTTTAACATTTACAAATTCGACAGACTGCTGTACTGGATGACTTGCTCCAGATGCTACCACTTAACATGTGGCAGCAATCCAAACAACGCGGCACATCGACACAATGCACACTGTAACGGGAGGTGAGCTACGTGTTATTATTTTGTTCTTCAGGGCTGCTCACTCCTAAACACCAGTGAGCATGTGTGTGTGGGCATGAAGATGCCAATGAAGAGGAAAAACAAGGTTGAGTTTGTTGGCTGGATAGTTTTTGGGTCTTCCTCGGGCTGGAGAGCCAATAGGGGGGGGATGATGGAGAGGCCCAGCATTGTCCCCGATGATGACCTGCCCAAGCGGCATGTGATTGAGAGAGTGGCTGGGTGAAGAGTTGGTCAGGCCGTGAAGAAACAAAGTGGTGACTGGGCAAACAACAGGGTTAATACTCTTCAGTTCCAGCTGCAAGGCAGACACAGAACAGGTCGCAAACTCAAGGCACATACACACACAAGTATTTCAGGTCTGGTGGATTTCCCATGCAAAAACTCTCCTGTTTTAATTAGTAGGCCACACCTAATGCCGTCAGCCAACAAGAGATAAGAAACAGACGATAGGGGAGAGGATTTGTGTGTGTATCTCTCATCCTTTCAGTGCTAATCGACATATTCCCAGAGTACCACGGCTGATGACATCAGTGGGTCGTGGCAGCCCTATGTACATAGATGCCACAAATATTGGACCTAAATGGTGTGTGGTTTCCTTGTTCACATATAAGTATGCAGGCGAGGAGACTGATGCAACCACTAATTTGGGGCGCATGATAGAAAAGTAATGCACCAATTACAGTATAATTGCTGCTTCCAGGAAGGAGAAATAATAAAATAGCAGCAATAAAAGATACATAGATAAATAGACAGACATATCGATGGGTGTGTGTGGGGGGTGGGGGCTACTTAAATGGTGCTACCCTAATTACTTACAATTTGGGGAGATGTTTGTTAGGGCAAACCCTCTTCACTTTTCCAGCAGTTGGGGAAACAACAGACACGGCTTTTCTGGGTGTTGAGAAGCTGCAGCATGTATTAACTGACACACTGTAGCTTACACTCTGCATTTACCGCCAGGCTGACAACTTACCACTCGCCGCCTCACACTCGCTTAACCACACACTCGCTGCGCACACACATAATGCACTGCCCCACTCCTCAAAGGAGCTGCACTACTCCAACAACAGCACCTTCCTCGCAGATGTGCATTGATGAATGACGAGAGAGAATTCTGGGATTTGATGCACCGGTCGATGAGTCACAACAGTTCCACGATGACGTCGGGTGTTTTTGTGCGCGCACAGTGTGGAAATCATTGGTAGCTCATTGACGTTAATGATCATGTGCAGTTTTAGCAGCAGTGGTCATAATTCACTGCAGAGTGAATATCGAGGAAACGCTGCTGATAAAATTCTTAGTGTTCCTCAAGTAAAGACCACATTTCCTGTTCCTGCTGCAAAGAGGATGTCGCCACATGCTTTTCTGATATTGCTCTGTGTGTAATTGTTTTCTCTTTCTTGGGCAGTGCTTTTTTCCTCCAGCTTTGCACGCATTCCTTAATCTACCATTATCATAACCTGAAAACTTCAGCCCTTCCTGTGCTGAACGAACAGCACCCTCTATCTATATGTTTTGTGCTGTAAAGAAATCAGCAGATTTCCTGTGGCACACATTGTTAAATTGCAGTATAGATGTCATTGAAAGCTGCCAGTCCTCTCAGCGATGGCCTGATTTGTTTACTGTCATTACATTGCCGTGTCAGAATTAATGTAGTAATGATTCATTGATGTTAAAATGCCACACATGCTAAAATGCTAAACACCCTTGATGTTTCCCCTGAGCCCCCACTGTAACTGCACCCCTCTATTGCCTTGCAATCAACTTTGAATACCATCACTGTTGCAGCTCCCCTTGCATCAGATTCGGCCCATTCCAAAAACAATCTGAGCAAAGGGAAAATGGGAAACTCTTGATTTCCCCCCAGAACACCTTGTCATGTGATCACACAGAGAAATTGAAATGGCATCCATGTGGTACCAATATTGAACCAGGTAATGTGCCATTATGAGGAACAGCCCTCCAGGTATCCACAGCATTTATTGAACGAGGGGGAGTGGGAAGGAAAAACACTTACCTTCTCCAGCCAATGTCATCAGTCTTCCTTAACAAAGTATATTACACAGATTGAACAATCCATCATCACATCCCTACTCTGTTCTCATAAGGCAAATGAATAAGTGCCTTTCCTCATTCCAAAAGTGAGTTCTTTGACTGCCTTCTCTCTCTGTTGCGATTCTTAATGATTTCTGTTTGGTAAAATGTAGGACCTGCCAATGTTTCAAGGGCATTTTTTAATCACTCATGGTTTAGAGGGCTCTCACAGGGTGTGGAACATGTATTGGTATTGATGGTTACGCCGTCACATTGGATATCAGAAAGCATTTTGCCTGTTGTGATGAAAACTGTATGAATGATGTGTCTGTGCTGTTGGCTGCATTTGAAAAATTACGCCTAATGCCATCAGTGGCAACCAAATGTGGCAATGTCAGAGCCGCTGCAGTGGGCGAGGCAGGCAGTGGCTATAGTGATGCACGTCTCCCATAATTCTGGGCTTCAAAAAGCCAGACAGAAGTGAATGGGTGCTCTGTGATGTGTGTAGACATGTCTCTATCAATTCTTCAATTGCATTTCCAAAATGGACAAGAGATGAGGCCTATCCAAGGCTGTGTGATTCTCCTTTCTATTACTGTTGGGACAGAAATAGCATATTGGAAGTGGTGTAGAGTGGCCGCTCCCCCTTCCCTACTGAGCCCCCAGTATGAAGATATAAAGCTGTCCTGTGCCTTGTGTGCAGTGTTTACTGTGGACTGTTTCTTCAGCTCAGTAATGAGAAAACTAGCAAATGTTTGCTAGCTAGTTCATAGTCAATAAAAGAAAAGCCACCATGTTCATTTTGTGGTATTCAGCAGACATATTAGCAGTCCCTTGATTCCATGATGCAGCAGTTCCAAATATTATCGTTACTGCAGATTTAGTTTCACGGGGAGAGTGTACTGGCAATTTTGGATGTAAATTCCTGAGTTTATTGGGTGACACTTTATAATTATGTTCCCTGACTAATGATTAATTAGGTAGGCTGTTCATAAATATTCAGTAGATTATCATTCTTACTTTTATAAAGCAGTTATAAATAAGTAGTGGTAAAATAAGTCGAGTTAGGGTTAGGGTAACACTTTCTTTGGGTAGTCTTCTATCCTATTTAACAGAATATCAATTGATACATATCAGTAAGAGTTAAGTAGAATATCAATAAGCCATAATTTGCAACAATTTCATCATGTCTGTGAAGCTTCACTATGATCAATAATATTGATAATGTCCTTTATTATGGATATTATGGGCGTGCAGAAACATAGAACAGTATGTCAATAAATATGTCAATACGAATATGAAAAGTAATTTTAGTCTTATTGATGTTTTACTGAACCCTTGTTGGTATTTAACTAAAATATCAGTTGACATTCTGTTGAAGCTGTACAAGGGGACGATTCAAATAGTGCAACTGTTATATTTTCATGGGGAGAGCGTATTGATAAGATAAGATAAGATAACACTTTATTTATCCCCACAGGGGAAATTCAGGGTGTAGATTTCCAAGTTTGTTGTTGTGCTGATGCAAGAGTATCTGGTATTAGTGGCACGTTGTTTTCCATTTTGACACCAACAGTTGCTTTTTCACTAACATCCTGTTCATGCCAGGGTTTTCCCGTAGACACCAGCTTTCACTGCTTTGATTTTTCATCTATTTTCCTCAAACACGTAGTAATTATAGAGGAGAGTTGTTGCTTGTAACAGTGTGTGCGCCTTCATTGTTCGCGTTGCTGAGGCTCAGCTCAAGTACAACCTGACTGTGCTCTCCATCAAAGTTAGTTCAATATTACTCTCGTTCTGCCCTTCACTGAAAGATAGAGGAGCAAAGGAGTTTGTGTGTGTGTGTGTGTGTGTGTGTGTGTGTGTGTGTGTGTTTAGAATGCATTGATACCTACAACCTTATTTGTAAGAATTAATCCAAGGCAACCTGCAGTAATTGACAGGCAGTGTTTGGGGAAGCCAATGAATAAGTTCTGGGCTTTTTTCGCTCCCCCTGCACATTTCCTCTCTTAAGTCTTGTTTACTTTTAATTTTATTGGACGTTTACGTGCAAGTAAACAAACGAAACTGAACTTATGACTTAAACAGGCCCGCCCTGGCTTGGCTGGGCATGTTTTTATAAGAGTTATGCGAGGCACTACAAATGTGAAACACAATAAAGTTGACAGTTCACTAGATTGCAGCGGTTGAGAATGCCACTCACCTGTCAGCCCAGTGATCCTCCTGTTCAACTAACCCAACGGGAAATCTACTCTCCAAGTCAAATTTTTCATGTCTGCCTACACTTTGTGCATCCTTTCCTCTCTGTGTCACCGCATTTCCCCAAACCTCGCAGTGTTTTACTCGCTCGGCATGTGACAAAGTGGGTGAGAACCTTCCTTTACTCACAACTCCCTACTTTGCTCATGTGCTATAATGAACCATTGCTACTGTAACACTGCATCACTCGCTGTTCTGGATTTGTTTGTGGTAGCTTTATGTTATAGTTCACATTAAAGCACATGAGTGGGGCAAAGCAAAGAGGTGCAGGTTTGAACATTATTCAATCATTAGTGCCTTTGTTCATATGTTTGGGAGATTGAGATTGGGCATGTATAGTCAGTTGTGTTTTGCTCCTTGGGGATATTATATTATTTTATTGTGCTTTTTTGTTCATTTGTAATGGAGAGCACTGTAAATAAATGTTCAGCCTTGGGAAATCAACACGTCTGCTAAATCTGCCTACCTACCACCCTCCTTGATGTTCGAGCCAGACTATTCTACACAGCAGTGTGTATTTGTGTATTTATGTATTTGGTGTATGACATTTAGTGCATCCAAGGCATTAAGTTCAATTGTGAATCTATGTGTCTTCATGTTGCACTGATGGCGCTCCATCAGAACGAGAACGCTCATAAGGAGTTTATTCAATCTTTGCTCGACAAAGTAGGGTGGGTTTTAAGAAACGCGTTTTAATTTGCATTTTATTTGTCTGTGCTTGATTTCTTCATAAAGAACACCAACTGGGGAACGTGTTTGCCTTCTTTTTATTCACATTTTTCTCTTTGCTTAGAGTGTTTGTTCAAAAGTAATGGTTAGCTCTTTATTAATAATTGTTACTGTTGTCAGAATCAAATCTGGAGTTTGTATTTTTCTCTAAATTCACTGATGTGTCATGTAGAAAATTTGAATTTGCATCTACCTGTATGACCTGCAAAAACCTACATAAAACCTGACTAGTAATTGTCCAATTAATTCGGCACGCAATTTATTTTGTGTATTATTGCAGGATCTTGATCTACCATAATAGCACACTTTGGCTATTATGATGAATATGCACATAATAAAGCAGTCCACTGTATTATGATGTGTTTCCGGTCGCTCGTCGCCACACCCAAATGCCGTTAAGTTCGTCGTGGCATCAGCTCACCATCTGAACTCGGGCTAAGATTCCCCAGTTTCTGCACACAGATTCAAAACAACATTTTACTTCCATCATGTTCCAGAAAGTGACCTTCACAGCGTGCCCTTTCTTCATCAGTTCAAAGAATCACACAGATGGTTTTATTTAGTTGGAGTGAAAAAGCATTTGCCAAATTTACCAGTGGGGACTTTACCCTGCATTTCGAGAGCTGTGGTCTCCGTGAGCATGGGTTATTTTCCTTGAACAAGTGCTCTTCACTTTGATTTTCGGCGGGCCATTTTGCCTCCCTGGCAGGCGTTTTGTTCCCAGGTCTTGATGATAAATTGATTCAAACACAATTTCATGCTTGTAGGGGTACAACTGGGCGGACGCAGACACCAGCCCTTGTATGGATGTGCACTGAAGACAGAGCTGGCCGGGTCAAGAAAAAAATACACATATGCACGCTAAGAGCACACTACACGTACACAACACCCTCTGCGGAGTACATAGCTTGGCCTATCAAATCCAAGAGGCAGGGTCCATGAAAAAAAAATTGCTTTGCTATATTCGGTATCTCAGCGTTCTTTGGTGTGTAAATGCAGCGAGGCTTTTTCATTGATAAAATAACTGATTAAAACCAAACATCCATAGTGCGAAATGACAGGACTTTGACTGAAACACAAATAATAAATAAAAGATGAAAGGGTTTCAACAAGCTTAACCACAGGAGATGCTGCCTGTGGGTCTCATGTGTGCGTGTGTGTGTGTGTGTGTGTGTGTACCATTTGAGCTGTTCATTTTTGCCTCTCAGTTTCTATAACTTTTGGCGAAGACAGATATGATCGGCAGGTTTGGAAATGAATCGCGGTGGGACCTCTCCATGGAAGCAAATAAAATACTGGCATCGTGGGCTATTTATTTTTAAGGATCATTACTTTTTTGGGGGGGGAAGCTACACTTACTCTTTTTACAGTCCTCTGGGTATTCAACTCAGACATCGTTATGTGCGCAGCTCCTTATCTGTCCTAGTTGATTGTTAAATATCTCTCTGGTATTGCTTTGGCTGTTCACTTCGTATTCTGTTAACTCTTCAAAGATCCATCTTCCACTGAGACATGTGCGAGGCTGTTCATTATCTAAATAATCAACTACGGTGTATCTAGGGCCCCGGCCCTCCAGGGAGGCACGTGGGTGATTTTCTGGCTAAACTCAAACACGGTTACATTCATAAGCATGATTAA
Source organism: Myripristis jacobus (assembly GCA_900302555.1). Taxonomy (NCBI): domain Eukaryota; kingdom Metazoa; phylum Chordata; class Actinopteri; order Holocentriformes; family Holocentridae; genus Myripristis; species Myripristis jacobus. The sequence goes on along the minus strand of OMLB01018905.1, from coordinate 1,173 downwards.
GACTGCGTGAACTCTTTGCACCAGATTAGAACAATTCCATCGTGGCAAAGCAACCTCGAAAAGCCTGATGTGGTGTGAAAGACTCCGAGGGCCCAAAGGGAACTTAAAATAGATCTAATCTCCGTGGACACGGAGCCAGAACTCATGGTGATCGTCGCTGTGACATTCCTGATCGAGCAGCGGATTATTTGGTCAATGCAAGCGTCTGACATTTTAATTGACAGTGGGGGACTGGAGAGGTGCACCAGCAGCGCCTTCAGCATCACGACTGGTGCCAGTGCAGCTCCCAGTTCCTCACATTGCCACTCAAGTGTCCCATTACTGGGGCGTTAACGACAGGCGTTTCGGCACAACATGATTTATTTTAGAATCAGTTTTTTTTCTGCCGATGCAAAAATGCCCCCTGATGTGAAAATGCAGAGATGATGTTATGACTGAAGTTCATGGGCAGAGCTGTTAACTGTTAAGAAGAGGAGATGGGGCTGTGCAGGCCACACTGCGCTTTTTCAATATGATATTATGACAATATTTGACCCATGATAACGATGGTATCACGATACAGGCGATTCTGCAATGCGTGATATATTGAATCATCGCTCACAGTTATGATACATCACAATATCTGTTACTGAAGAAGAAAAATACCGTGGAAAAGGCAAAATAACTGGCTAGTATGCAAAAATCAGTCATGTTTGCAAATTTCACTATTCGTTAATATGTCTTGAACGCGTCGTTTTTATCCGTTTATGATTCCTGGGCACGTAAACATGCAGTCCCGCATGAATGATGCCCAAACAAAAGTGTGAAGGTGCATTATGCTTTTAACTTTCATCCAGATGGGAGTAGCAGTGCCTGGGATTTCACCTGAGGCATGACGGACAGACAGACAGACTGATGGAAGGACGCAGCATCCTGTTTCTCATAATAATAACTTTATATTTAGAGGACGATCACCGCACAGCGAGTGCGTGCTTTGACCAAATGAATGATGACTGTAAATTGAGTGGTTCTTGGATTGACGATCACACGTACTGCCATATTTCTGGGGAAAAAAAAAAAAATTGCCATTGGCGCTTTTCTATTTAAGAAAAAAAAAAAAAAAAATTCTGGGGGCAACTATTTTTAATCTTTCCCTTTGATTAAACTCCAAGATTAAAATGCAAAACCCCTGCG
>OMLB01018904.1:0-14840 GCA_900302555.1 Myripristis jacobus | reverse complement strand
CTCCCTCTCTCTCTCTCTCTCTCTCTCTCTCTCTCTCTCTCTCTTTTTCTTTGTCTTTCTCTTTCTCTCTCTCTCTGTCTGTCTGTCTGTCTCTCTCTTTCTCTCTCTCTCTCTCTCTCTCTCTCTCTCTGTGTTGTGTTTCTCTCATACACACACGCCTCAGTTTGTCCATTTTGCACGGCTTACCCAATAATATGTTTGTGTGGGCACATTCAATTGTTTATGGAGTAAAACAACCCCCGCCCCTGGAAATGTTATTCAGCGTTTTTCTGACCTTAAATAACCTATTCTTGGAAAATGCAGAACCAATGGGAAACAACAAAAAAGACACTTTTTCAAATATTTAAACTTTTGTGGAATTAAAATTCCAGCAACATCCTCTTCAGATTGACAATACTGCATTTTTCTAAACACAAAATGTGGCTTATGGGAGCCATAATGGAGTGTGTGTTTCACTTATAAAAGAAATTTTGGGGAATTTGTTACAGCTGGAAACATTCTTGATTTTTAATTGGGAGTTTTGTAAATGTCACTGCTATTAGAAAATACTCTTTTGGTTTGCTCTCCAGTGTGATTGCAACAAACGATGCTTTCCTTGTTATCGCCGTTATTTCACAAAAAATGAAATGGGGAAAATGCGATTTCTGTGATCAAAGTGATGGCAGGATCTGTTGGTCTGCTCTTGTGGCTGTACCCATCTCTGCTTGTATATGCCTCTTCAGGAAAGCTTAAGACCTTAAAATGAAACAAAATGAAATTATTGAAATGAACAAAAATGCATGAGAGCAGATGGAGTCGGAGCACTTTACCTCCCTACCATCCATCTGATCAGATTTGAGGGAACAGTGCTCTGCCCACAGTGGGTCATGCAGCCAGAGTCGGCCTGCATTAAAAATGCAGGAGCCAAAGCCCAGCTCCAGCTATTTTTCATTAAATGTTGTATACAAAGAAAAAACAAAGATGGCCAGCACTCAAGCAGAAATAAACAACAGCTGTGGGGTTATTTGTTTCAGTAATGTTTATGTTTGCACACACTTTTGAACAACCATGTTTTGGACTCATCAGTGCTTTAGGAAAACAGAAAGAACAATCTAATGTATTTAATTCACCACTATCAGAGATGTGGCGGAGGGTAAACCAGCATTTGTGTTTGTGAAATAAACTCTGCACCATTTTTAATGCCTATCTAAATCTCTGTGATCTCAGTTGCTTGTGTTCATTCTAGTAAGAAGAATGGGATTTATACAGTTGCTGCATGACACTGAAGTCTTACAGAAAATAGAGCAAACATAATACCATTATGGAAAAAAAAGTTCATATCAATGACTGCTCAGTCACAATGTTGTGTGTGTATGAGTTTATGTGTGTGTGTGCGTGTGTGCATGACTGCTGATTTTTGCCATGGAGGAAAGTCAGCAGCCTCCTCATGTGATAACAGAAGCTAAACTTGTTTTTTTTGTTGTTGTTGTTTTTTTTTATATTTTAGACATTTAGCTGACACTCTTACAGATCAGAGCAGCTTCTCACTGAACAAGTGTACATTGATTACATGTTTAAAAGAGGTCTAAGGGCCAGTAGACAACTCGGCTAAAACCGGGCCACGTGGGGTTTAAAAGTAAGTGTTTAGTAGATGTTTTTTTTCTTAAACTATCTCTCCTGAGATATACAACAAACAGTATGGAGCATTCCATTGTACATATGAACTTCTCAGGTGCATGACATTAACAGCTGTTTATAAATTAGAGCTAAAGCATAGACGCAGCGTTTAAATGAGTAATATACAGTAAGCCTAAATACCTACATCAATAAAAATGACAAGAAACCAAAAACAATGAAAGGTCAGTGCCACAATATTTCACTGAACACAGAGTGATAATGTGCTGTAGGAAACTAATAACCAAAGAGAAAGAAGATGACAAGAGATTTTTTTCCTTTACTTATTTAAGGATGTGATTTCTCAGGGAATTTCCCCCAGGGTTTCAAGTGTTTTTTGACACGCACTATTCCTCCTGATTTACCCCTCTGTAGACTGTGTATTGGACTGTGGACGGTGCAGTGAGGCCGATGAAGTTCCAGTAGTACTGCTTGGCATGTTGACTAAATTGGAAATACGATGGTCTCAGCTCCAACAAATGTCAGACTAAGCTTAGATTTTTAGTTCAGCGTGCCTTGTTCACCTGTTGCATGTTTACCAAAAGTCATAATCGGACTGTGACACTGAGAGTATGTCCCTCTTTTCATATTTCTTCTGTGAGAGCTGATTAGTATCTCTAATTTGTATGGATTCTTCATTATAAGATCTGTGTTGAAAAGAGTTTAGTTGCACTTGATGGAAGTTCACTGTCTCTCAAGGAGGGAATTTGTCTGTTTTCCCTCTTAGAAGTTCTTGTTGTGGAATTTGTTTTTTCCTCCAACACAACTTACATCCCTTTTGTAATGGAGATTCATGTTTCAGCGTGTCTGCCCTGTATTTCCTTCTATTCACATCTTTGATCTCTGCATGAAATTGAGAAATGAGGGATGTTTATGAAGAAAGACTGGACTTAGACGGCAAAGACAGATGGCGTGTTTTTTCTTTGTCATTTTTGTGTAAATGAGTGTGTGTGTGTGTGTGTGTGTGTGTGTAAGAAAGAGAAATAATGAGATCACAGTCAATCACTGTCCCTCATAAATCTCATTGTCCAACTTTGATTGAATGGAACCCAGTAAACACACAATACTATACCAAGTTTCTTCTCAGGTTCCCCGGTAACAGAGCTTGAGAATGTGTTGTCATGCTGCAGTGCATTCTGGGAGTTCCACAATCATTGGAGGATAGTAGATACAGTTGTCCGGATTTGCAGGGCATGCACGGATTATTTTGTAAACTGCATGTGACTTAGCAATTTTGAACTATTTGCGCTCATGCCAAACACAAGATATATGTCAATATCGCTGACTGTTACTGCAGGCAGCATGTCTGGATCAGCACTCCACTCTTTGTTTGGTGGTTTGAGCAGATCCAAACCTTTAGCAACACATAGTTTTTCTTCGTATTGATCCTCTGCTTCCTTTGAGAGATTTTCCTGTATAAACATTTTCCTTTGTGTGTTCTTTGTACATTCATGACCAAAAAGCCCCCCTGACAAATCCACTGAGCAGTGCAGCAAAACCAACATGAAGAGCATCTACAAACAAAATGTAAACACAAAAATGCTACCCTCCAACTGTGGCGGCACAATCCCACAATACAGCACTTGCCTAAAAAGATTCTCAATAGTGTATTCTTATTTGATGGTTTAGTTCTAGTGTGACTGTATGCATTTATTTGTATCTTGCTAAAATGTGTTTTCTCTCTCTAGGTTACTGTGTGGAGCCTGGAGATCCTCCTCTGCTCCAGCAGCCTCTGCAGACCTCCAAGTCTGGAATACAGCAGATAATTGAATGCTTCCGATCAGGTTTGTGTGTGTGTGTTCTTATTTTCCTTCATCTCTCACTTATTTTCAATCACCATCCTTATTTCTCTTCCTGTCTTTTGTGTATGTGTGTGTGTGTGTGTCTGTGTGTGTTCATTTTTCATTTCCAATACCCAGGGCATACAATTCTGAGAGAGACAGGGAAACACACTTTTGCAAAAGAGTACATTTTCAAGTAACAAAGTGAAAAAGAGCAAGAGAGACTGCAATAAACAGTGCAAAGACAAAGGCCAAGGCTGCACAAAAGATGTGTGTGTGTGTGTGTGTGTGAGTGCTGCACAGCTACAAAACTGTCTGTGAGTCAGCATCTGAATTTCCCAAGTGCTATATAATAAAATAGTCTGTGCTTTTGTGTATGTGTGTTGTGTGCGCACATACATGAGTCATATTTAACAAAGCATAAGTACTGCTTCCCAGGTAGGTTTGTGTGAGTGTGTGTGAGTCAGATATCCAACAAAACATTTAATACTTCCGTACAGGCACACAGTTCACGGATGAGTAAGGATGCTGACGACAGTCATGACAACAATAACGATGGTGACAGCCAATGGCGATGACACTTACAAAACAGCAGTTAATACAAAGCCAATGATTAATTATCCAACATTTCTAAATTATGGCAAATACGCCAAAGAAGCTATCTGTCATCACTCTTTGGAGCCCTTTAAAATATCAGAAACAATTTGGGAAGAGGAGCAAAAGCCTGTTTGCAATGCAGATGTTTTTCTAAGTTATGTTCACTGATCAAAATATTCAAAAATGCTCAAGAATAATTAATTGGTATTGCCATACCAGCCAAAGGAATCCTTCTGGGTACTGCCCAATGTCTCAAAAAAGGACTGCATCACAAGAATACATTCAAAACAAGAGAATAAAATGCTAATGTTAAACAGTTATGTAGAAATAAAGTACAAAAATCTGCACGTATGCAGCATTATCACATAGATATGTTAGACAGTGCAATGTATATAGATTCAAAGTGTAATAATACACAAATTACAAAGCATAGGTGCAGTGTCTACATGTTGCTAGCACATATAGCCTTCAGGTAGGTGCTCCTGCAGAAGAAATCTCTTTGTTTTTTTATTGCCCTGAAGTACTTAAACAAGGGAAGGGGCAAAAGTGAGTTTTTAACACATAGCTGTTTCTCTTTGGCTTGCAGGCACCAGCCAGTTGAAACACATGCTGCTGCGGGAGGTGGACACCATCTTTGAGTGTAAGCTGTGTCGCAGTTTGTTCAGAGGCCTGCCCAACCTCATCACGCATAAAGAATACTACTGCCTATCACGGCTACCTGAACCTGACGGTTAGTGCGCGCACACACACACACACACACACACACACACACACACACACACACACACACACACACACACACACACACACACACAGAAACATTGTCTTGAGTGTTTATAGACTGCCCTTAATCTTTTTAGCTTGTAATATTGTTCTTGCTCATATTGTTCATCCAAGCATTATTTAAAAAGAGATATAATACAGTTATGTTGTGTTCTTTATTTCTATACATTACCTCCTTGCACTGCCCTGTAGCACCTATGTCCTTTGGACCAGAACCAGAGCTTGATGGCAGTTTATGTCGTTCTCTCCTGAATAGATCTTTGATGTATAAAAATGTGATGTGTAAAAATCTCACATGTACGTCGCTTTGGATAAAAGCGTTTGCCAAATGTGAAATGTAATTGTAATTGTAATTTCTTGATACAGCATTTTCATATTTATAGACATTGAATTTTGGCACAGAATATTGAATATTGACAGCTTTGGTTTAAAAATGGAATTAGTATCAGCTGAACCCTGCTGTATATATGCATTGGTGTATGCTGAAAGACTACTATCTAATAAGCTGCCCTGAAGTAGGTGCATATCTCGCCTGAGGTAGGGGTCTATATGCAGGCAGTTTTGTTTACATGCAACCATGCACACACGTAAACACACACACACACACACACACACACACACACACTCATGCAGAGAATCACTGATTACTCCGCAGGCTCCTCGGGGTCCTCTACATTTTACTTTCACAATCTGTCGCTCCAAAGTTTCATCTCTTCCCTCCCTTTTACGCCATCTGTCTCCTACTCATTATTCCCCTCTCATCTCCTCTGTCTGATACACACTCCTCTATGATTCCTTCACACACACACACACACACACACACACACACATTCACAGTCTAACATGTTGAATCCATCAATCCTTTTCCCTACTCGGAGTGCAGTTTCTCTCTTGCTCTCCTCTCATATCAGTAAGGAAATGGACTTTGATCTTTCAGCGTATGTCTTTGATCTAGCTCTCATTAGCTATGTCTCCATGTCTCTTCTTTGCTGCTTATAGAAGTGGTGGGAGATTCAGGCAAAGGATGAGGCCTAGGAGACTCTTGTACTGTGTTTTCTCTGTTACTGTACTGCCTTATATGCCTTGCCTCTCCTCTCCACTCCTTGGGTTCCTTTAGAAACAGTGACTGACTCAGAGAGAAAGAGACAGAGACCTTTTCTAAATTGCTCTCTTCTCTTCTTTTAATCTGTGGTCCTCTTAACCACTCTCCTCTTGTCTGTCTTCCTCTCTCCTTGCTCTCTCTCTCTCGCTCTCCTTCTCTCATCTTGTCTTGGTTCCTCTCCTCTTGTTCTTATGATTTTCAGTAAAACACCAAGAAGCAGGAGAGTCCTTCTTTGTCTTTCTCTGCACTCTTCTCTTTTGCTACATGCTGCTCCTCTTCACTTTTCTCATTTGATCCTTGTTTCCTCTCCTCTCTATTTTTCTTGTTCATCCTCTGCTCTCTTCTCCCTTCCCTCTTAACTTGTTCATTTACTCTTGTATGGTCTTCTCTCTCATGGCTTTTTCTTCTTGTCACCTCCTTGTGTTCTTTCCTCTCCATCTTTATCCGTTTCCTCCCCTCTCCTCCACACTGACTCTACTCCGATTTTCTCATCTCATCTTTCATCATCTTCTCTATATCCCTACTGGAAGTGAAAATCCATCTTAACACTTCGGGTTGCACAGTTTTAACCAACATAATGATTGCTATTATAAAAAAAGATCATTTTTTCATCACAATTATTTTCTTTTCAGCTGGATGTGGCTAGAAATAAATTGTTGCATGCACCAGTGACTTAATTTTTCACAATCAGGAGTGTATAACAACCAGTGGCTGAACATGCATCTTTTTGTTATTTTGATAAATTACTTAATTGGTGTCTCTTTTTTTCCTCTTCGGAGCATTAATTGCTTAGTTTATTGGAACAAAAAGTATTCTTTGTAAGACTCTACTTTACACAAAGCAGTCCTGATAGGGGGCCTGTGCATGAGATATAATTCTTATCAGGACCTGAAAGGACCTGAAAATTTTAGTTATCATTGTGATTTTCAAACACAGAAAGGTAGTGAAAAACCTGAATGGTCACAGTGGATTCATACATTGAGAATTCAGTTCAGTTAATGAGTATATGGCCTGGAGTTTGGCCTGATTCTTGAATCACATACCAAACCATCACAGCATGAGACAAGTTCACCGACAATATATACCCCAAATATATATATATAAATGGTGTTTTTTTGTACTGAGTGAGCGTAGATCTTTATTGTACTCGGACTGTAACCTGTCCAAAAAACATGATGGCATTACACTGAGAGCATGAATGGAAGTATTGACAGGAAATTGATGGACACACTTTTGCTTTATCTTGTTTATTTTGTTTATTTGTCATATGCTTTATCTCCAGTTTTGGCAAAATCATTTCATAATTTCTCATCTAGTACAGCACAAAGTACAAAAGATTCAGGCTTAAATTATTTCTCAACTAAGATCAAATCTACTATCCTTTAGAGGCTGTCTGCACCTGGTATTGACAACCGTCCTGAGAAATCCAAATACAAGTGGACAGCTGTCAGTACATCCGTACACACCTGGCATTAACATGGGTCTCCACTTGTGTCTTGCCTGCCCACTTGTGTTCGGATCTCAGTTTCCTACTCCACATGCAAATAAACACGTATCATGTTAGAAAGAGAGTGAAAGAATGTGTTTACTGCAACTTGGACCGACAACCTGGGCAGGGTGCTTACGTGCCTTTCACCCAGTGTATGCTGGGATAGGCTCCAGTCTCCCGTGACCCTAATTTGGAATACGCAAGTTTAGAAAATGGATGGATGTATGCACTTTGGACGAAAACACTTAATACATATTTTGTGGTGTTCCTGTCTTTCAGGTTCATCAGGCGACGACAGGCAGAGTGTTGCCATTAAGGACTTGCTGGACGCCATCTATCCCAGAATGGACCGGCCGGACTATGTGGTTCGGCTGGAGCCCATCCAGACCAGCACCAAGGCTGTTTTTCAGTACCTGACCACAGAGGAGGAGCTGGCTAGATACCCATCTCACACACCCAGGTAGGTGGTGTGATGTATGTTGGAGGAATTTAAAAGATAATGTGAATTTTATTCTCCATATTTTTATGGTCTCAGACACTAGTCAGCCTTGAGTCACCCAGCAGACAGCCATCCTACATGCTTCACCCACACAAATTGTACAGCTAGGATGAGAAATAGCAAGAATGCTGCATCAATGATGCCATAAATTATCTTAGACATAGAACATCCAGTTTGGCCGTAGTCCAGCGACAGTGGAGTTGTAGTCACATAGCTGTTACACCTGTCTTTGTCTGGATCTCCTATATAAACATCCAGATTGATCTGTTGAGTTTGTGTTTTCTGGTGGACCCATGTTAGACACAATTTGTTGAGTAAACTTAATATTGACCTGCTGTCTGCTTCCTCTGATATTTATTGACTGAGCTGTGTTGCTCCAGATTTAGGATTGGGTGCTTCTTGGGACTTGAGTGCAACTGAGCTTCAAAACCTCTGAACTTAGTGTTTCCAATCTTTCAGTGTGTACCTGTATGTACACTTAAGACAAATGTTTGGTCTTACATAGAATATGCTGTGAGAGTGGGGAAAAAATCGAACAAATAAAATATATTTTTAACCCATACTTTACTGTGCAGTCTGAATGGGAACACATTTTTATAGAGAGCAACAGTCTGGGAGTCGATACAGAAGCAGCCTATACACATTTTATTGACTGAGGAAGCCTGAAAATGTATGACATGTGCCTGTGCTCTGTCAAAAGTTCATCTTGTTAGATTTTTTATTGACTGATGAGATTGCAGGGTTTTCACGCACTGTGCTCTGCCAGTCAGTGCCATCTGTCAACAAATAGGTCTCACTGAAACACATGGCATCAGGGTCCAGAATCAACATTTTTGCCCATTTGCCCATGGAGGGCAAAGTGAGAAAACAAACCAACATGTGGATGGAATATTTAAAGACCCACTCTGCTTGAAATTGTGTTTTTTTCTAATTTTTATGTGTTTTGCTAGGAATTCGTCTACTATAGTAATTATGTATTCTATGTGCTCAGCTTATCATAGAGCATTGCTTTATTCTTCATGGTGGTCAAAATGCTATTTCCTGGTTGCACTCACAGAAATCAAGACTGACATATGCCACGTAAGTTTACCAAGCTGTTGTGACATAAGCCGGTAAACCAATCATAGCCTCAGTATCTCTTTGTTTATCAAATCTTGAAGACATTTCTATACGATGTCTGTAGATTATTTGCTTAAAATAATGTTACATTGTTACATAATGCAAAGTAGTTGACCAAGAATACTAGATGCTTTTCTATGGTGTTCAAAGCATTACTTCTTCTTCCTTGAGGCTTCTTGAGGGTTGAATCAGTGCCAAAGCCACCTCTCAATGACTTGCCAACACCCCTGTCACTTTTATTGGTTGTTTGTTTTGGTGGCTTAATAGAGAGGATTTGTTGCCACATTGTGCCTTGAGTGAAAAAAAAAATACTGAGGTAGCTGGCTCCTAGCTTGTTTTTTTTTTTTCTTGTTTTTTTTTCCACTGACTGAACTCTGATAGACCAGATTACAGAACAGCCAATCACTGACCTTCTCATTAGTGGGCTACTTTTATTGATTGATTTGATTCATTTATTTTTACTGTGCAGAACGGGGTTCATAAAGTCTTAGTCAATCAATATCAGTAATCACACTTAGCTTTTCATTGCAATTCAAAAATTTGTTTACAGACCATCTGACCTGTGACTCCAAATGGTTGATGGGCAAATGCCCATTTTCACCTGCATTGGAGTTTGGACCCTGCATGAGATATCATTACTGTTTTTCAGTATCACAAATGCTCATGTGAGTTGAGCCTTAGGATACTGCCAGCCATGTAATGCTTGTTTCTCCTACTGTATTCATAGTGCCAGACAGAGCCCAATGGTGTGGGGCGGAGAGGACGGGGAGGATGTGGAGACCAATCAGCCCAGCCAGCCAGGAGGGTCCGAGAGCCACAGCACCCCAGGTCAGGGCCATACACAGGGACAGAAGAGACGGGAGGCAGAGGAGGAGACTAAGGAGGAGGTGCCACAGCCCGAAGAGGATGAGTCCACAAGTGGGGTGGGTGAATAGGCGCATGTCAGAAAGCACAAGCAAAATATTTATGCACACACATGTACATTTCCAAGCTGGGTTGCTTTCTTTTGTTGAAAACCTTTAACCCATTTATGTGTTTGTAAAAGTCTCAGTGAACAAAGAGAGAGCCACTGTTGTGCAGTACAGCACTTTCAGCCACTGCAGATACAAAGTTGCCATTAGATGATTAAATATGTTTCAGACTGTCGTCAGTGTCTTATATTGGTCTATATGTTGGAAAGGGATACATGCATTTGCATCTCTATATGTATAGATGCATTTGAATTGTGTGTTCAGTTTATACCGCCTACAGCTCCTTTTTGCAGTTTAAATCAAAACCCTGCTTACTGTCTGGAAATGTATTTGTTGCCTAGCAACCTTAGCTTATTGAGCATGCTATCAGGAAACATTGGGAGTTATTGGGGAATTTGTTAAGTGACAAAAGCTTATCTCCAATTTGTTTTATTTTTTTTTTTTTTTTAGTTGGATATATAAAGTGACATGGACCTCAGTGCTGCTGAATCCATATAGAAAGCCTTGTAATTTATCTTCAGTATGTTGATGTTCAGAAGAAAATATCCTGGTGTTCATCTGTACTAAAAAAAAACTAGTTCAATTTGATCATTCATACAATGTGTAGACTGAATTCAAAGTTTTCTGTCTTTCTCTCTCATTCACTCACTCTTTCCCCTCTAGGTTGAGGATGTGACAATCTCCTGCTGTCTGTGTGGTCAGGACTTTAACTCGCGCCGCAGCATCCGACGCCACTGCCGCAAGATGCACCAGACCAAACTAGAGGAACTGCGAAAGTACACAGAGACACGCACGGTTCCCACAAGCCTTCTCTCCGTGGTGAAAGGTAGGTTAATTTTTTTTTTTAGCAAAATAGCAAAATAAAATGACAAGATATGTATAAAATAGTCTAATTTGTTAATTCAATAATTCAACAAATTGGTTGATAAGGTTGATTAATATAAATGATTGTAGAAAAATACCCGAAAGGGTTCATTTTCCTAAAGCAGTGAGTTTAATGTTTATGGTAAAATAATTTTTTCAGGGAATGCAAAATCTGTTAAGTAAAACACATTTTAACTTTTTGTAATGTACAAGTGCTGTTACATGATTTCTTGGATAGATATTTCTTAGAGTAAAATGGGACAGTCTCAGTGTCAAGGCTTTGTCCACGAATTTGAGGAATAACCTGAAATATTCTTGTTTGTCATAGTTTTCCATTAGTGGTGCATGCAGTCTGTACAGCCATACCTTTGTGGTTTTGCATGTACAAGTAGGGAATATAACAGGGAGGTCAATTCTAAAATAATAGCTGTGGTTCAAAATTCAATATTTTCAAAATACAGGGGCTCTCCTCTGCAGAAGTAAAAATGATAATACCGTTGCTGTAAGTTACCATTGGTTTTTACTTTAATGTTGTCAACTTTTTCAATAATAGTGATTATTCTTGTCACTGAAGGTCGACCGCGGACTCTGCGCTCACCCACTGGGAAATCCTGTCCGGTTTGCTTCAAAAGCTTTGCTACTAAGGCCAATGTGCGTCGCCATTTTGACGAGGTGCACCGTGGATTGCGGAGGGACACCATTACTCCCGACATCGCCTCACGTCCCGGCCAGCCACTCTCTCTGGAGGCTACACCCCCAAGGAAAAGCGCAAATGCCTCGCCAACACGTGCGCCCACCCCGAAGACCACCCCTATAAACTCTAAAACAACCACTCAAAGCCAAAACCAAGCCAAACCCCAGAGCCAGTCTCCAGCTTCTCCACAGTGTAACCTGGCCTCATGTCGCTGCTTGCTCTGTAAAAGGAACTACAGCTCTCAGGTTGGTCTGTTTGATTTCTGGCATCTCATGCTGTTCTAGCTGTTGGTGTCTTTTTGAAGTCTCAGTGTCAGTATAAAATGATTCTGTTGTTTGGTTGGTGCATATAATCTGAAACTGATTGTAAGATAATTCTGGGGAATTCACAAAAGAACATGTACGCTCAGTCTAGATCAGGAGTGTGAATCTATTTGATCACCTAAAAATACACAACCGATACTGTCTTGCAATTATTACTGTAAAACTCATCCTAGCACAGGCCTGGGTCCAATAGGACAGTATAGTCTTTTGTAGTATGGTTTTGTGGCTTTTTATGAGATAATGTTCACTTTGGTGCCAGGTGGGTTGGGTTTTGAATACAGGATAGTACCATGAGCCAGAGTGTTACAATAGCTCGACAATCATAGCAAAGTCTTTGAACATTTTGAATATGTCATGAGTCCCTTCACACATGAACACCACAAAATTGCCCAATTAAATTTACCAGTACAGTTATCTATTGCTATTTCTCAAACAAGACATGCTGTTCTGTTCTTCACACTTAATGCTACCATTCACACAGCACTGGCAGCATGAGTAAATTCTTTGACCACCTGGATGCCAAGGAGCTCCCTTACTGATATGTCCAGTTCAACATTTTTGTCAGTCCCTGGTCAAAACATTTTGTGTACAGTGATTCGGTTTTACCTCCTGTTTGTGGTCTTTATCAAAACTAATCAGGTAATTTTTGCAATTCACAACCGTATGTGCTTGTTACACTGCACCCTATAAGATTGGGACCACATATGTTCCCACATATGATCATTGATAGAAAATCACTGGTGATGTTACCACTGCTTAAGCCGTAAATTGGCATAGCTGATTTATTGGCATTTCAAAACCAGGTGCCATTCACACATGACCTGTGTGCCAGCAAACTGACCAGACACACTTTCATACAGGCATGTGTGCAAGTGGCTATGATTAACTTCTGTGATACTATGTAAGTCTCTCTAATGTGTACAGGGAAATGACACACTCAAATTTCCAACTCTTAAACTCTTGAAAATTTCCAAATTTCCCAGAGTTTGATACTCCATGCAAGTTCAAACCAATGTAAAGTATTATTTTGAACTTAACTGCTGGTCTGCTGGCTCAAAACTTACAACTTAAATCTATTATTTTCTCTGTCTGAAGGGATCACATGCATTAACTGATTTTTAATTTGATCTGAACTTTCCAGCTCATGCTCAAGAGACACATGCGCATTGTTCACAAGATCTACAGCCTCAAAAACAGTAGGTCTTCTGCCATGTCAACTTCTGTTACTACGACACCGACCCCCAACAGCAGCAGTGGCACTAACTCCACCCCTAGCAACAGTGTCCGAGTTAAGGAGGAAGTTGTGGAACCTTCAGACGAAGATGAAGAAGAGGTTGATAGCAGCCCTGCCTCGTCTCCTAGTGATAGCACTGGGACGACAAAGACTGTGCCTGTGGCAACCAAGGCAATGAAGGTCAAGGAGGAGGATGCCCCGCCGAGCCCCAAGTTGACTACGTCCTTGCCCACATCATCAGGGGCTCGCAGGGGCAGCGTCTACAGTGGGAACGTGAACATTAAGGCACCCAAGCTGTCGGTGGGCTTCGACTTCAAGCAGCTCTTCTGCAAGCTGTGCAAACGACAGTTCAGCTCACGACAGAACCTCACCAAGCACATCGAGCTGCACACGGACGGCACTGACATCTTTATTAAGTTCTACCGATGCCCGCTCTGCCGCTACGAGTCGCGCCGCAAACGTGATGTCTTGCGTCATGTGACCGTCGTCCACAAGGAGTCGTCTGCGTACCTGGCTAAGATCATGCCAAAACTGGAAAGCAGGGCGGTGAAGAGGCTCGCCGAAGTGGTACTCAACAACTCCAACCCCACCAAGAGGACCAGCAGCAGTGTCAAGGAGGAAGTGAATGGGCGCCACTCTGCCGCCACCTCCTCCCCTCCCTCACCTCCTGTCACTCGTAAGCAAGACCTCCTCCACTCATCCTCCTCCACCTCAGTCCCAGCCTCCTCATCAGCCACAGCCTCCTCTGCGCCTCAGCCCACCCCGGTCACTCGGAAACAGCAGGACCTCGCCTCCTCGTCAACGTTCACCCCGTCCCCTCCTGTCACCCGTAAGCAGGAGAGACAGCAGACGCCACAGCACCGCCCTGTTAGCCCCCCGCTGACCCGGCGCAGCGACAAGCATGCACACCGCAACCCCCCCTCCTCCTCATCCAATAACCAGTCCTCGCATGGCCGGCGGCACGAAGCCCAGCTGGAGAGCAACACCTCGGGGTCCACTTCCACTGAAGTCAGGGTGACCAAGAACTTCTCCCTCCATGCCTGTGACCAGTGTGGACGGGCATTCGCCAAGAAGGTAGAAGTTCATTACTGACATAAAACTTCATATTTCTGAATACTTAACAGATCCCATAGTGGCAGTTTAGAAACAGTGCAATTGTAACCATCTTATAAATCCCATTCAGTAGAAGCTTTCTGTAGTTTCGTTCTACCGTTTCTGGCTTTAGCTCTCTTTTTTTTCTCTGCCACTCTGTCTCACACATGCACATTAGCTACTTTGATGCTACGTTTTTTACTTTGATGCAGACTTTCACAAGCTACCAGTTACTTCACATTAAAGGAAAATTGAACCACAGCAAAGCTACCCTCTAGAGGAATAAAGTTTTGTTAACTAGACTTTCATACAAAGTAGTTCACTTTGTAAGAAATTAGGGGGGGGCGTTGAATTTTGACGTGCAATACAGTGATAAAAAATACAAGGATGAAAATATGCAAGTCTCATTTTCTTTCTTTGCTGTTTGCTGTGTAAACAAATATATTTATGTGTTGCTTAATTGTTTTGTCAGTTGTATCTGGAGTCTCATAAGCGAAGCCATCGTAATGCAGCAGCCAACAGTGCTGGACACCGCAGGAGGAAAGGAGTCAGCACCCGCTCCAAATCCCTGGTCTGGTGAACCATGCACAGTGTAAGAGTTTACCTACATTACTCTAACACTGTTTCTACATTAGTGCC
>OMLB01018903.1:0-12064 GCA_900302555.1 Myripristis jacobus | reverse complement strand
CAATTGTTGCCGTGCTAACATTTACTCTTCTTGTGTTCAAAATATGCATGCAGGCATAAAATTCTCAGTATATATCAGTAGTAGACCCTTTACAAAATATATGTACAAAATATTTCAGTTCTATGTGTTAATTAAGGTATTTTACTTACTTCTTCTTGTAGAAGTCTGAGCCAGACATCTCACTCAGGAGGTGCAGGCGGGAAGTTAAGAGGCCTGGTCATGTGACCATTCACACTAATTACATGTAATTGATACAATTTAGAGGGGACAACATATTTTTTCATTTCAAAACTTGTATTAGGCACCTAAAGCCAAAACTAGACTTTTAGAGCTTACAGAAGTTTAAAAAAATTACTGGCAACAATTGTTGCCGGTGGGATTAAACGGGTTAAATATCGTTTTCATTCAGATAACTCTGCTCCAGTGTTTTTTGTCCAAATCAGCCTAAAAAAAAAAGCTATGTTGAATGAAACGTGGTCAGCTTTTCGCCACGTGGGAGGGACTTGGCGTCACGTGCTCACAAGGCAGCCAATCGGAACATAGAGCGGATTGTTTTGCGGAAGTCCAACGCGCACTGTGTCGTTCGCTAAACGAGAGCAGCCAGTAAACACCAGAGCAATGACAGTTTTGTGAAGCTGACCATTCATTTTCAATCGGTTGCGTCGAGTTTAATGCATTGTTATTACTCCAGTTAACGCCATTCGCTCGATATCGTGTTGCTTCTTCCCGTTTTGAGACGCTGCTCAGACCTGTCAGATATGTCCAAATCCTCCAGGTGGGACTCTAAAGATAATGAGTCAGAAAACCTGCCCATCTATCAGCACAAAGCCAGGCTGATCCAGGCTGTCAAGGGCAGCACGTTTCTGGTTGTCACCGGTGAGACTGGCAGTGGGAAAACCACACAGCTGCCACAGTACCTGCACCAAGCAGGTAAGTTGTGACGTCAGGGATGTAGTGTTAAATTAAAAGGTGTCAGTAAGTTTATAATCATAATTTGGTGCTCTTTCTGGTATGTATTCTGTGCTGTGAATTTGTAAGGTTTAATTTGTCAGCATAAAAACATGAGTAAACAGTCCACAAGCAAAAATATGGGTGTCAGCTTAATCAAATCAGGATCAGAAAATATGAGCTGCAGACTAAAACATGCCTCATCTGGAGTGTTGATGGCTTCCCTCCTGGGCAGGTTTTTGCAAAGGTGGCAAAATCGGCATCACCCAGCCTCGACGCGTGGCTGCCATCACCGTGGCCCAGAGGGTCGCCCAGGAGATGCAGTGCACTCTGGGTAGAGAGGTTGGCTATCAAGTGCGCTTCGATGACTGCACGACACAGGTGGGAGACACAGGGCTCAAAAACACGGCAGGGAATATTGACGTTGGCATGTGAAGCTCTTGTGAGCGTGTGGATGTGGTTGTGTGTGATGCAGGACACGGTGGTGAAGTACATGACAGACGGCTGCCTGCTCAGAGAGATCCTGGCCGACCCCAGCCTGTCTCAGTACAGTGTCGTGATTCTGGATGAAGTCCACGAACGCAGCCTCAACACAGTAAGTCCATGGTGAAGTCGGGATATGATAATATCCTGACAACAGCATCTGTAACGTCTGCACCGAGCACGCATACACAAAGTGGGCACAATAATGTAAACATCTTGCATTTATAATACAATGCAATACAATAGCCAGGTAGTAGACGCTGATTAATTAGGCTCTAAGGTGATTTTTGAGGCCGTAGTCTGTGGTACTATTTAGCAAATATCCCTTTAAGTAGGGCTGGGCAAAATATTGATGTTATATTGATATTGATACTGGATATCGTCGGGATTTCAGATATTGTAATATCATCATATGGCATAAGTGCAGTCTCTTCCTTGTTTTAAAGGCTGTTACAGTAAAGAAATGCAATTTTCTGAACCTATTAAACTGTTGTAGCTGTCTTATTATTTATCTCTATCTGCTTTGTCATCATATACACATTATTGATGATTGTTTAGCAAAATCTCTTCTGTGTAAATATCTGATGAAAGCAACAACAGTCCATATTTGATCAAAGATATTGTCCAGCCCTATCTTTAAGTATCCTTCAGTTGGTGTTGGTTGTGATCTACACTCTATTGTGTTTGGCTCATATCATCATTATTTTTGGGAGTTTTCCCTTCACATAATTTTGCAGCAGTTGTGACTGTTGTACCAACAGGTCAGGCATTGACAAATCTGGTTTCGTCGTAGCTCTGTAAGTTGCCTTATTTTGTCTTGCAAACTTACTTGCAAAAATGTTGATTGCCACCCTCTTCTACGTCTTTCACATACTGCTAATTGGCATTCATTTTCCTTGGTTATTATGATTTAGTTGCCACAAATTTGAAAATTAATGTCCCTTTTGTCCTCATGTGGTATTTTGTCCATCCCTTGGGAGGTATGCAAGCATCCAAAATTGTAAATACCATGAACCATCAACTGAGATTCATGAGCAGCTGCAGCTAGTTCTTTGTACATTGTGTTTATTGCAGCTATCTGAAATTTACACAGGGTCTATCTGACGTAAAACACTTACTGTAATCTCAGAATTGAATGTCCCACAGAGCAGACTTGTGTTTTTGCTTGCTTCCCTGCATGAGGAGGATGGACCACAGGACCAGAGACAGGTCCACTGGTAAAATCACCCTCATTTGGTATTTGTTGCAGGATATTCTCCTGGGTCTACTGAAGAAAACCTTCTCCAACCCCGACAAAAGCACCAAGAGCCGATCTGGCCCGCTCAGGGTGGTGGTGATGTCTGCCACCTTGGAGACTGACAAGCTTTCAGCCTTCCTCGGGAGCTGTCCTGTCTTCACTATTCCTGGCAGGACCTTTCCTGTCACCTGCAAGTTTGGCTCTGCTGTCGGACCCAAAGACACAGAGAGCTCCAGCTATGTCAAAGAGGTAGATGATTAGCGTTTACTGATTTTTGTATTTTTCAGTTTAGTTGTCTGTATATAACTGAATATTACATGTTTTTGCTGAACAGGTTGTAAAGGTGGCTCTTGATGTGCACACCAGTGAAAAGGCTGGCGATATTCTTGTGTTTTTGACCGGTACGTCTTCTAATTGTGCTCAGTGTTCAGATAATATGTTAAGTCTACAAACTCTCTTAATTAATTTTATTCCCTCTTTGACAGGTCAGTCAGAGATTGAGAGAGCCTGTGACATCTTGTATGAAAAGGCTGAGTCAATAGACTACCGCTATGATGTGGAGGACCAAACAGTGGAGGGCCTTCTTATTTTGCCGCTTTATGGATCCATGCCCACTGGTAACTGGATAAGTGCCACAGCTGTCGGTTTCACAGTATTTCACTTGTAAAGTTGGTGAAATGAAATTAGCTGTGTGATGCTGTGATAGAAACCATAAATGCTGTGAGATAACAGGAATCGTCTGTGCCGCCTTCACAGATCAGCAGAGGCAGATATTTCAGGCACCACCTCCAGGAATTAGGAAGTGTGTGGTGGCCACCAACATTGCAGCAACATCTCTCACCATCAACGGCATAAAGTAAGTTGAGGCCTTTGGTTATTGGTTTTTGACTCGAACTGCGTATGTGACAGGACTGCAAACAGTTATGGAAACATCACTATTATCGCTTTGGTTGTGAAAGTTACCCTAAAAATGCAGATCTGTTTTCCGTGCAGGTACATCGTAGACAGTGGGTTTGTGAAACAACTGAACCACAACTCGAGGGTGGGCATGGACATTTTGGAAGTGGTACCTATTTCAAAGTAAGTGCTGAAATGTGTTGTTTGTCAATACAGACCTGCTAATGGCTGTGTTTACATGAACACTTCCCCAAAATACAAAAAAAACTTCTCACTTGCTTTTAGTGTAGTCTGTCCACTAAGATAGTTTCTATGTGATTTGGTGAGGTTTACAGTAAGTTGCGATCTTTTCTTTGTCCATGCACCCCGATAGAATGGAGCTGGATGGAGATTCATTTTAGGAGCTCAAACCGTCAAGAATTTTCACCTGGAAAAGCTCAGCAACAAAAGCAACTATTTCATTATTCCAACTATTTCATAGTGAAACTGCATCTGTTCACCTCCAGTGAGTGTGAAGTTTTATTTCCCAGTGTAACACTTTGTCCTTGAAGGCTGTGGAAAATGCCAGGTAGCTGTGTCACTGTATATGAAAGAGCTGATGCATCTGAGTTTTCCACATGGTTTTCCAGATGGTTTGAGCCCCACAAACGAATAGCCATCATACCCGACTGTGTTGTGGTGCCAGGAGCAGGAAAAACTGCAGCTGACTGGAAACTTCACCAAATCACACACAAAACCATCTGCATGAAAAGACTGCAGGAGGGATCAATGAGAAATTAATTGTTTTTGTAATATATGTACTGTAATATGTACTGAGTAATATCTGTGCTGCGATCAGGAGTGAGGCCCAGCAGAGAGCCGGCCGCGCTGGAAGAACCTCAGCTGGGAAATGTTTTCGAATCTACACTAAAGAATTCTGGGAAAAGTGCATGCCCGAATACACAGTTCCAGAGATCCAGAGGACAAGCCTCACCGCAGTGATACTCACACTGAAGTGCCTGGGAGTGCACGATGTCATCAGGTACCTGGGTATCCAGTCAATACAGCCTGTTCTAGTGGCTGATACTTTCTCAAAGGAATACTCCAACGTTTTGGGCAAAATACTATTTTTCTGACTTACCCGGACAGAGACTAGATGTCCACTACCATTTTCACCTCTGGACGTCCAGTGGTCCAGTTCCTATGGGTAGCATTTCATGTTAGCTGAGCATAAAGACTTGAAGTCTATGGGAATCAATAGCTGTCCAAGTGAAAAAAATATACCTTACAATGTTGTTGGAGTATTCCTTTTAAAGTGTTCTCCTTCAGGAGTAATGGCCATGAAGTGATAAGTGAATTTCTTTAAAGGTTCCCTTACCTGGACCGTCCAGAGGAGAGGTTTATTCTGGAAGCACTAAAACAGCTCTATCAGTGTGATGCCATTGACAGGTAAAAAGCTGTACACGTGACCGAATCAGTGATCAATGAATGTTGCAACTAGACAATCAAATCTCATGCCCTCCTCCGTCTTTTGTGGTGTGTGTGCTGTAGGAGAGGCAGAGTGACCCCGTTGGGGGAGCTGATGGTGGAGTTCCCCCTGCACCCAGGCCTCACCAGGGCCTTGCTCAAAGCTGCTGCCTTAGGCTGCGAGGACCTGCTCCTCCCAGTGGCCGCCATGCTGTCTGTAGAGAACATCTTCATCCGGCCAGGTCAGCCTCTGTTTATCAAGGTCTACAAACATATAATATATGTACACTGTAGCTTGCTTGTGCATTTAAGTTAAAACAAAATCGCCAAGAAAAAGGAGGGGATGAAAAAAAACACTGAGAAGGTCAAATACATTAGAACATTCCCATGACATCTCTACATGTTGCATTGGAAATATAGTGATAAAACAGTACAACTTTTCCCATGAGAATAGAATTATTCTATAGAGAATTATAGAGAGAAAGTGAAGTTTCTTCATTTCTTTACTGATCTGTGACAGGTGGGGCAGAAGAAAGGATTCATGCAGTTAGAGGTGAAAGGAAGATAGAGGATTAGCAAAGGTGCGCTTTATTGTGGAGGGCTGGACTTTTACAAAGCACTGACCGCTATCATTCCACATGCAGGCCACCCTGAGAGGCAGAAGGAGGCAGATAAGAGGCACAGGCAGTTGGCTGCCTTGGCAGGCAGTAACAACGACTTTGGCACTCTGCTGAGCGTGTTTCAGTGGTGTAAAACGAGGTACAGTGCCTTGATTTTTTTCTTTTTTTCTTGATGTATTCCAAATACAAAAAGCAGTAGTTGCATCTAGACTGTCATATAGGTTGATACCACCTTTTACTCTATTACCACTGCTCTTGAAATACACCTTAGAAATTAAGTGTGTTTTCAAAATAACTTGTGGCTATCTTTTAATGCCAGCATTTCTCTTTGGTTCTGCAGTGAGAACCCCTCATCGTGGTGTAAGGACAACTGGATCCACTGGAGGGCGCTGAAGTCAGCCTTCAGTGTGGAGACTCAGCTGCGAGAGATCCTCCTGCGGCTCCAGCAGGTACCTCACACCCCTCTTTTTCACGTCTCTTAGGCCTGCCATGTGACCATGCTCTAATTAGTGCCTCACGTTGCTCTCAGTGTTACATCTGTAGTGGGAAGTTCTGTCTTCACTGTTGTTTGACACGGATGCTGCAAGACTACACCACACCACACGCTCGATGAAACTCTTGGGGAAAAAATGGCAGAGTTATGTCATTTACTTGAAATCAAACATCCTGTTTATCTCTATGTTGATACTGCAATTGATATTACTGTGATTATACATTTTCCTGGATGCACCCTGTTGCCTTCCAGAAGAGAGATTTCCCCACAGAAACTTTTAATGGCAACAAGAGTGAGCTCTTCAGACGATGCCTCTGCTCAGGATACTTCACTAATGTTGCCAGAAGGTACCATCAGAGTTCATTATAATTTTAAATTATCCACATTTAACTCCCTCACATTGGGGATTCCTTCAGCAGCTCCTTGTATTTTCATCTTTTTGCTGGTTGTAAATAGTTGCTGAGTTATATTTCCTCCATCCTGCTTAGATCTGTTGGAAAGGTATTTTGCACAATGGATGGTCATGGATCCATGGTTCACATTCATCCGTCATCATCAGTAAGTGATTTTTTTATATTAATTTATTTGAAAAATAAACCAGTAAATAGGGCTAGTTTTTGATTAATTTTATCAATAATCTTCTTGAGTAATTATTTACACTTTAAAGTATAAAGTGCCTAAACTGATGTCCTCAGTGAATGTTTGGGATTTTTACTTGCTAAATGACAAATAATTTATTATTAAAATTGCAAATTAACAATTTTCTGTTGTGTGACTAATTGATTACTCAACTGTTTCAACCTTGCTAATAAAACTCAGCCCATATCCTTGGACTGCATAAAAATATGAAATCCAAAACCAAAACCTCATACTTGTTGTGTGACTCTTGTCTTTGGTTGTTTTTCCTTGTCGCTCCCCAGCTGTTTGAGCAGGAGGCGGAGCTGGACTGGGTCATCTTCCATGATGTGATGGTGACCTCGCGGGTATACATCAGGACCGTGTGTCCCATTCGTTATGAATGGGTGAAGGACCTGCTGCCCAAACTCCACGAGGTAGACGTCTATGAGCTGAGTAGCGTCGCAAGGCAAGAAGTGACTGAGGAGGAGGTGGCAAAATGGGAGACCAGGGAGGCGGCAAAAAGACCAACAGGTTTTACAGTTATTCATCAAATACTGCTGTGGGAATCGTGGTCATGTGTAGTTTAAAGGCTAGAATTGAGGATAAACTGTCTGCTGCAAAAAGGTCTTTAGATAAAAGCATTCACCAAATGGCATGTTTGATTAAAATTGGATGTCCATGCGTGACCTCTTGGAACATTTTACAGTGTAAGAAGTGTCACATTATTTTACACTGGCAAGCTCATGGACAAGTTTGCTCTTTTGCCAGAGGTGTCTGTCGAGGAGGTCATCAAGAAGATGGAGAAGCGAAACGACGAAACCTCCGTCAGCGATGCTCGTGCTCGGTACCTTCAAAGGAAGCAGCAACGACAGCAAAGCAAAGCACCATGAAAGCAAAACACCTCAACCACCAGAGTGCCAAACCTCGGCCCGCTGTTTAGAGGTTATGACTGGTATGCCAGATCGTAAAGGAGCTTTTTGGGGAGTTTACATCAGTAATTAAATCTGTTTTAAGATTGTTACATTGCTTATCTCTTTATTATTCCTTCCCTCTAACAGAGGACACTATAGCAGTGGGTTCAGGGGTCCCCGGTAATATGAGATGTATTTCACTACTTATTCATTATTTACAATGAACACAATAAACTATTTTTGTTACCACCCACTTTTACATTTCCACCTACAGTATTAACAGGAAATTCTGTATCAAGTCATGTCTGACAAAAACAGAATGGCTTAACTTAAAGATGAAATCTTACTATCATCATGCATATGTGATAGGGAATCCACACCAGGAATAAGTTGGGGAACCCATATTTTAGAGGACTATTAGATCAAAAAGGAACATGCATTTTTGTTGTTCATCTACATAATAAAGTTTTTTTTTTTTTAGCATTCTGTGTCACTGTTTGTCTCTTAGTCGGTGCATCCCTCAACACAGTAGGCTGTAGTTACAATGTTGATGTCCTGTCACCAATGTGGGTTTCATCTATAATCTCCAATTTATAATTCACATTTAGAAGAGAGATTGGTCAGCAGTTTTCAATTAATAGAGAATTGGTTGGTTTGGTTGAATTGGTTGAGGTATCAAACTAATTAATCCTTGTTTCATAGTTGTTATCTCCTTGCGTGGGGCTTCAAAAAATCCTCTGAGGATAAGCCATCAATCCCAGATTTTCAGGTTTTCATATGTTTCAAGACACCCACTAATTCACAGGTTAAATTAGTTTTTTTCACAATTAATTCTAAACTGATCTGAAATGGTATGAATACACTCTTTCGTGTTGTTTAGGGATTCCTCATTCAGATCATTCTTGGTAAGAGGCACTTCAATGCCCTGCTGTCTCTTTGGGACCCACGCTGTTCAGGTGCAGTGGACCCTCTCTGGCATCGTACGTCACTTCCTGTTTGTGTGCGTCTGCGGGGCTGCTGTTCTGTCTGCCTCGGACGGAGGGCCTACACGCTAAGCAGGCGACTCACCACATTCAAGGGATAAAGAGGCTACATTCCGTGTTTTTTCCCCCAGCTACTCCGGGTTTGCTTGTAGCGTTAGCTCGGCGGAACACACCCGGTGGTCAGCTTTGAGCTCAGTGGACTTTATTCGCTCCGTGGCTTGCAGACGGCTGAGTGAAGCAGCGCCGCGGCGACAACAGGAGAAGCACGCCGCCGTTGTGTGGGAAGACAACAAGCTCAGCCAGCAGCTAGCTAAGCTGTGTGATCATTGACAGAGCTCAGTACACACAAGCTTCACAGGAGAACCGGCGGAGGGTTTCTGTAGCGTACCCCGCGTCTCTTTGAGAAACCCCAGGCGGAAAGGTTTTGTCCCAGGACTCGAGGTAAGAGAAGCCGGGACAATGAGAAAAGACGAGCGCAAGTTGCTAAGTAACATGCTAGCTCGGCTGGCTGCTAGCTTGAGGGCTGCCCTGCCTGGACGTGATGCGGTCATGGTCAGTGTCCTGGCTCCTGACGCGCCGCTTGGCCAAACTCCCCATTGAGTAATGTTGAAGTTGTACTTATTTACATATGATAGCGCCGCTGACGATCTGTCTGGAGCAAAGCGAGTAACATTAGGTGACTCTGCCTCAGTTCATTCACTGAGGAAGAGTGAATCAGCTCAGGTGCCCTTAACAATAGGCTGACTGGACGTGTGGGGTAAGCTTACTGATATTTCAAACATCGATCAAGCTCGTCAAACATTATGTGTCACCCATAATGCAGCTAGCTATCACCGGGAGCTATTGATACTCACTGATTCGCCTTTATTCACTCCTCAAAGTTTAATTTTAAGCCTAACTCCTTACCCCATGTCACACTTGATGTCTTGAAAACATGAAGTTGTGAGTCATGGGTGCAGTGATAGTGGCTCTCAATTATTAACCTCATCAACCACCACTGAATCAGTTAATTAATCAGTTAATTGTTGACCAAGGCTGCACGATACGGACAGAATTTCATAATTATGTATGTATGCCAAATATCTCGGTAGTGATACGATATTTATTATGACTGCGGGTTCATATTTATGTGAAAATTTTAAATGCAGCAACAGTGAAACTTAAGCAGTTTTACCAAATGGATGCAGAAACTGTCGTTTACACAAAGCATTTTATTGATCAGAGCAGATCATTTGGTGTCTTAGGCTGCATTAAAATAAATCCTTGAAATTGAAGTTGAACATTACCTTGCAATGTCTGCTTCAACATAATGCTTCAGTAATATTTTAAGTAGGGTTGCACGATATTTGCATTTTTTCCCCCACCTAGTTGCAGAGAACATCAAGTCTCTCCTGCAGTGGAACTAACATTTTATTATTATGCCTGCTCTTATTGTGAAGGCCCACTGGCAGATGCAGACATAAAATACAATGTTTTGCAAAATGTACACACTCAACTGGGCAAAATAAGAAAACTACTCCAACTTAGATTATGTAAAGCATGCCATTTTTATGTAACATTTTCTTTCAATCAAACTCTAAGATATATCCTACTGAAACAGGCTGGGATGATGCTCTGCTTGAGAAAATCCTCACAACATCCACAGCCAGGGCAGATTTGACCTATTTTATATAAAAGCATGTCGTATCGGCAGAACCCTTCATTTGAGGCCAATACCCATATTTCATTTTGTAATACCAATATTGGGCAATACCAATGTAATTCTGATATTATTGTGCATCCCTAATTTTAAGTGCAATAAAAATTAAAATTGAGCATTCTTTAAAAAACAATGTAATGATACCAAGGACGTAGAAAATGCAGTTACTGCACAAAATATTTTTTGGTTAGAACAGAATAATCGTTGTCTTAGGCTGCTCCTAACCCTAAATTTGATATCGTCCATATCGTTGCCTTTTGAGATATTAATATCTTGTGTGTTCATATCTAGATAACAATATCATAATGATATATTATTCAGCCCGAATGTTGACCACAAAACAGGTTTGAAGTAAAGGGGAAAGCCTTATCGATTTTTATCTTTGTAAACAAAGCAGTTCAAATAGACTCTATGTTCCTGTGACTGCCATGTAATACTGCGACCCATCACTTTAATTGAAATACTTTGAAATGTTAGTATTACCTATTCGAGGTGACCCTGGTCAACAAAGCTCTGTCAGCTGGAGGAAGCTTTTTTTGATTCCGCAGGGTAGACGTTTTCCTGATAAACTGGATCAATACAAACCACCAGAGGCAGTGACCCCACTCCGTAATTGATTTAATCTGGCACCACCAGGGTATCAGTGCCACATTAATGTCATTATAACAGAGGCATTAGATGTGAGGAAGAGTTGAAGGAGAGGCTGGCGCTACCTGGGGTTTTAGCACCTTGCCTGAGGTCATGGTAGTAATTGTGCTTGTCTTGCTCCTTTGGACCTGATGCCGTAACTGCCAGATATTCAGGGATGAAATGGGGAGAGGAGGAGATAGATTTCATACAGCAGTTTTCCTTTTTGTACTGTTATATTCCATTTCATCAGAGTGCATCACAAAGCTAGGACTTTCATCAAACACGGTGCCAAGCAGGGTTCCCAGATCATGACCCAGAACCTTGGGCTTGGCGCCCAGACTTGTTTTGAGCAGAACTGGATTCATAGAGACAGTAAAAATGGAAAATCCCATTGTATGCCTTAACCTGAGGATGGAATCAAGACGGTTAAAAGTTGGTGCCAAGAGCAATACACTCAAAGTTTCCTTTGTTTTAAGAAATCCGTTTCACCTTCCACATTAACCTCACTTACTTCCTTTATGTCTTTGGAGTTGTTTATTTACAAATTCCCCTGTACATCCAAAAAGGCAAAAGTGTTACATGTGTTTCTGTGTCAGTATGTTAACTTGGGGAACTGAGGTTTTGTGGATCAGAGTCATAATGCTGTGCTTGCTTGTATCTTCTTAAGTCCCTAGAAGTTTATTTTATTTTTTTAACAGCAAAAAGTAACAGTACACACAACAGTACAGTATTCTGCTGCCAAGTTTATAATTTACACCTTGTAAGAATTAATTATTCTTGCAGTTGCTGTAATGGTTAACTTCCAGTGTCATACATAGAGACATGCTTTGCTGACAGTTGTGTTTTATAGCCTTTCTGATATAGTTTTATAACTCTGTTTGTGTCCCCCATGAGATTCTATGATAAAACTATTCTAGACAAAGATATGGATAGGTTGTGTGTTGCATGAAATTGCATGTCATTCATGGCCTATCTTGAATTAACAATGTTTTTTTCTCTCTCTAGGTATTGCCTAAACATTGTATCTGAGCCACTTGTCTGACACTTGACCAATAAGAATAGTTGCACACGTCACCCCTGCTTCACTACGGCCCCCACC
>OMLB01018901.1:0-17377 GCA_900302555.1 Myripristis jacobus | reverse complement strand
GTGTCACCAAGCCAGACAGTCCGAGACAGAGAATAGATGAAGACATGCAAGAGGGAGAACAGCTAGGACAGGCATCATATAAGCAAGAGATGGGAGGCTGGCTATGAGGGAGAAAGAGAGAGAGAGAGGGAGAGAGAGAAAGAGAGAGAAAGAGAGAGAGAGAACTTCCATACCTTGTCCCCTCCTCTTCTACAAGCTCCCCGCACTGCCCTGCTCCCCCAGTGTTAGTGCTGTTTAGTAGAGCTGTCTCTTTCAAGAACGCCATCAAGACATGAATAAAGAGAAAACGAGAAAAAAAATGTTTTGGCGAGAATGGGATGTCACAGTAGATAAGCATCACGAGCTGCTCCATATTTATTATGTGCAACAATTTGACTAACCAGAGAATTTAGATTAATAACATCGGGCCCCGGGAAGTAATTTCCTTTTTGCGAAAGTGATTTACATGGCGCATTGCTAAGAGAACAGCTCTCGCAGGCCTTTTTGTTGTGTCAGCTAAAAATAATGACATTTAAAGCATTGACCAAGGTTAATAGGCTCCCTCTTTGGTTATGAACTTTTTGCAGCCTCCACCGCCCCCCTTTTCTTTATAGAATCGACCCACAGCTTTTGTAGTTTAAACATTCACATTCATAGTAAGCCATCTACCTCCACCCTCTCCATCCTCTACCTTTTCACCCCAGACGCACCCCTTGATTTGTGTAAATTCCTGTCAATCACGAGGGGGTTACTATTACCATAGGGTTTCAGACCAGCTTTGCAATGGAAATTGGGAAGATTTTTGGACCATTACCTGAGATATTGGTGTAATCATCGTGCCATGGTCCACTTGAGCAAGTAATTGCACACTCTCTGGGAATGAAAACTCCAAACGAAATGTTTCTATAGGCAGCTGCCAACACAATTTATTCCAGCACCACGTTTTCATGGCAAAACGTAGGTTTGCCAGGGAGGTGGGGCAGTTGTTCAATGAGATGTTGAGCTCGTCATACCCCACCAAGGCCCCCCGTCTCTCATGTCATTTCTCAATCTGCATTCTCAAGCAACTTCACAAAAATGTGTGGAGCGTTCTGTACTGTTGGAGGCTTTGGTTTTGTACTGTGCATGTGTAACTCCTACAGCACCTCTGGCTGTGTTTGTCGTGGGGTGGAGGTAGTGGGTGGGGAAGACAAGTGGGAATGGGAGTGTGTGTGTGTGTGTGGGGTGGGGTTGGCGTAGTGGTAAAACTGCTGTTTAAGCTGTCACGCCAAAAAAGGTACCACCCCCTGCACCCCTCCTGTGTTCTGGATGGATCTATTTTTGATGTTGGGTTTCTCCCCATGACGGGTGGTGTTTTTAACGAGGTATACCTGGGTAGTCTGAAGGAGGTTAGAGTTATTGATAAATCATTAACGTTTCAGAAGGTGTGGAGGAGCTGTAGCCCGCTCTCCTCCGGTGAGCTGCCTCACTCCTGAATATTTCATCGGCACACAGATGTGCTGCTGTCTGTGGAACTGCTCTTGGCTCCTCAGCTCCCTGCCATTACAGAGCAGTGGATAGTGATCCCCACACCTCATCCAACAAACAAACCAAATAAAACAGACTTGTGGAAGGAATGGCAGGCTTAAAACTATCATTTTGTTTACACGAGATTCCCCTGGGGCTGCTTCACAGTCCAGCTTCAGGATGACTAGTCCCAGCATCCACCTCTGCGCTGCTCAGAACCACTCCCACTCTTTGCTGAAGTGTATGTAAAGAAGGGCAGCTGCCTACAACACATGCCCCTCGTAGGCAGCAGCAGCAAACAAATCCATGTCATAACAAAAAAAAGGCGTATTGTGAGTTTTGCACAACTGAGAAGTTGCAGCATTACTAATGCTACAGTTCCATTAGACATATCTCCAGTGGGGGAGACACAGAAATCACTGCTGAGTCAGATCAGAAGGGGCCAGGGATTACTTATTCTTCTTGTCATCTGTGCATAGGCCTCTCATTTGCGTGCTGTCCCTGTCCCCTGCTTCTCCCTCACCAGTGCTTACTCTACTGTGATACACTTGTCTTCTCTGTCTGTGTAACACTGCCACCTCCTGTCTGGGAGCCCTTGGATGCCAGTGGGCATGGCCAAAGACTGGGCAGCAGAAGAGGAGAGGGGGAGGTGGTGGGTATAGGTAAGAGAGAGGAGAAGAAGGAACAGAGGAAACAGAGAGGAATATGAGGGAAAGAGAGGGAGACAGAGATAGAGAGAGAGAGAGAGCTCACCCAGCTCTGATCAAAGAGCCTTCTTCCTAATCCTCCAGATTCAGCAGTCAGCCTGTCTCTGAGCATTTCCAGCTGCTGAAAAAAAAAGGAAAAAGAAAAACACTTGCGGCTAAACTGCCCTGAAGTGGTGCTATTTTTACTTTTGACAAAGGCGAAAAGAGGGACCCCCTGCTGGGGGTGTGCACAAGGACTGGGCAAAATTAAAAGAACAAAGCACAGTAGGATAAGAAGAGAGAGGTATCCTGGTAGACCCATCCAGATAGGGAAAACAAAACAGTGTCTGTGTACGGCTGCTTGGTCAGTCTAAACAGCAGCCAATATGGAGACTGAAATTTTGGCTCATTTATATGCATGTGTATTTATATGTATATCTAAAGGTATTTATAACAAAATCTAAAATATAAGTATTTATTTATTTATCAGGAAATTTAATGACACTTTTCATTGCAATAACTCAATCCATACTGTTATATCTGTCTGTTGTTAATGCATTTTTTGCTCAGGTCGCCACTGGAAAAGCACAATTTACTTGTTGGTCCATAGTGGCCCATTTGTTTCCGAAAGAAAGGCTATACTGTAATAAACATGCTAATATGCAAAATTAACATACAGAAATTGGTTTAGGAGAATTGTGGAGCTCAGCATGATTAAGGCTAATTTTAATAAAGCACCATATAGGTGAGATAATTAGTACCTCAGTAATTCAGCAGCTACAGTTTTGTTTGTATGTACTTCCTGTACAACACTGTTAACCTCAGTGGATTCTGTTGTTGGCTTGGATTATCTATTTTGAATAGAAACAAACTGTTAGTTTTCTTTTACTATAGCTGTAGTAATACTGTATAAAGTATAATCCAAATGACTTAATTCCATGTGACCTCTTTAACCCTAAACATGATGTTCTTTTGGAGAGCATGTTCATGCCAGTACTAGATCCCGAAGACTATGAATGAGAATGAAGTCTCATGGCTGCTGTAACAACACAGAAGACAATCATTACCCTTGCCATATGGTTGAAGCTGAATTATAATGGCAAAGAGTTAATGGAAAAAAGACGAGAACAGGATGAATGCATTCTCAGATGGAGATGGAAAAAAGGACTGGGTGGAGGGAAATAAGGGATGAATGGAGGGAAGGCGCGAGGAAGAGAGCAGGGAGCGGGCAGAACAGGAGGCTGTTAATCAAAGGGGGGAGTGAGGATGGAGGGAGAGAGAGGTGAGGTCACTCAGATGGAGAAAGAGAGGGAGGACTGAGTGAGAGAGGAGAGCTGGCCAGCAGCAGTGGAGGAGGATAAAAATGTGTGGTGAGGTAATGGCAGTGATGAATAGCCCGTGGCTGATCAGTAGAAGCCAGGTTGGTGTTTGAAGATTAGATTTTAATACAACGCTTTGACTTGCCTCTGCCTGCAAAATAATCACAGGGGGAAAAAAAGCAAATTAGGAATTATTTCATAGAATACAAACTGATTATGCCTGTTTGCCCTTGACGACGAGAGCCTACATGCCCTGCCATGTTAAGATTGCCCACGCGTATGTTAGATCGAGGGAGCTGAGTCAATATTTTACAATGCAGATGATAGTTCGTTTGAATGCTGTGCAATCAGAAGCCTGTCAGTATATATGCATATTGCCTCATAGGAAGATGTGGTCTTAATTTGATTGCAATATTGCAAATATGTCTGACTTCAAAGGCTTGCGTCTTCCAGCACATTGCTCTGATATGCTGAGCACTGTGTTTGGGTTTGCTTTAAGTGGGAGGAAAGGAAAACACTACCGCTGTGAAGCATCGGTTCCCATCCATGTCTGATGTGACAAAAGAGATCAATCACTTCACCACTTTGGTGTGGAGAACAGATTGACAGCCATCACCTGAGACGCGCTGCAAAAATTTTGTCATTCTAAGCTTTGTCGAGTTTGTGTTTTACTCGGTCTGGCTTGTGTTTTTCTGTTTATGTAATGGTTGCATTACTGAGGAGAAGTAAAGATGAAACACTTGCCACCATGACTTAAAACTACAAACAGAGAGGCTGCTGTGTGCATATTGATACCGAGCTCGGCTTTAATTATAAGAATGGAATGTTTATGAATGGATTTCACTTTGTGTCCACTTTGGAACGAGACTACCCATTATCTGTCATTTTACCTCTCTCTTGCCAGCTTTGCTGACATGCCTTGAATGTGAATTTATTGAAATATTGATTGAGAGGTATGATAATTGCAGATGTGCGACGTGCCTAATTATAAGGTTCTTCGGTTCACATGTATCTGTGTATGTGTGTGTGTATATGTGAACAGCGTTGGTCATGGGCAGAGACGATTCAGTTTCCCCTGCCCAGCCATCTCCACCACCCCGGTGGCCAGCGGAGGGACTAAAATAGTACTCTGTCTGTTGCCAAGGTTACAACATTGACAACATGACGTGGCCATTCATTCTCAATACTGTATCTCCCTGGCCTTCTGTGAGAAAGTGGCTGCTAATCTTAGCCCTCAATCTACCCGCCTGTCAATGTGAAGAGGGAGGCAGCCGTGGTATGGGATGAAGGGAGTTGGGTCAGCGCCGTCCCCTCACATTGCGCCCCGTTCTACACATCAATACCTCCTCCCCGCACTCCCCCACACCACAGTTTCTCTCCAGGCATTGGTGTGTTCCCCCAGCTTGCAGATAAAAGCCACTGGTCCCCTACTCCTGCCAGCATGTGATGGCTGAAAATCAGAGCTGTTTCTATGCAGACCCATGTGTCACTTTTCCATTTTGCAGGTACGCAGCAGTTTGAGGAGGAGAGAGGGGTTGAATGGCAACCGGATGGTAGTCACAATAAAACTGTAATTGAAAGATATGTTATCATGACTGACTCCTCTGCGGGTTTCAGCTGAGGATAGTGGTATCAGAGAGAAACTCCTGCTAAAAAAGGAGAAGAAAGGGAACCTCTTTTAATTAAAAAATAGTGCTCAAAGGGGTGACCAAAAGTTGAAACTGGAGGCATGTTTGGCATGAATAAGTTGCCCCTCTCCTTTGTGTGGTGACACTGACAAATAGAGCTCTGCGCGTGAAAAGAAGACTTATCTTTGATGGGTAATGAATTCAAAGTCATGGAGATGAACGTGCTCTTTGAGGTTCAGAGGGCTTTAGCTGAAGTCATATTATCTCCCTCCGACAAACGGAGGCAGCGCTGTCACATGGTGCCATCCCCACGACTTGATTCGTCAAGAGTGAGAGTGTAACATCATTCTAAGCTGAGCTATCCAGCTGTTGGTTCAGAGGTACTGTATTGTTATTGTGATAGCTGCACATTTGTACTTGTTGGTCGTCCTGGCTTGCCTTCGCCATGGTCAAGTTGTGTAATAGCTTTTACAGTGCACATAGCCGTCCCAGATAGACAGAGAATTGATTTCTGTGTTACAGACATTGCTAAAGCAAAGCTACAGTGGATGTGCTTTTCTGATGTTGTTCCAAGTCAACAGTAGTGCTGGTGCTAAGGACACCTGCAGGCTACCAATGACCAGACACATGGATATTTAACCAGTTCTTTGTGTTGAACCTTTGTGTTTTTTATGACAGACACAGTTTTCAAGATGTGCACAAACCCATTTCTGCTCAATTGCTCCCAGCGGCGGCTCCAAATAGATTTAGCAATGATACTGTGAGAGGGGAGATTGGGAGCAGGAGTGAGAGAGGAGAGAGAGACCTAGAGAACAATGGGAAAGGAGGAACGGAGAGCGGGAAAAGCAGGGAAAGGGGGTGCAAAAATAGTCTGAAAATGAGCCAGAGTGGGATTTTTGCAGTTCAGTTAAGAAAGGCTTTGAATGTATTTGAATCACAGACTTGATCTGCCACCAGCCTATTTTTATTAGCTGCTTGACAGTGCAGCATAGTGTTGGGATTACAACCAGTGCCTGTTTTATTCAGGGTTCCTCACAGCTAAATTTCTATTTGAGCATTCCTAGCACGCCTCTGCCTCCTCCCAGCACACACTTTAATGCCTTTCCAAGTTTCCCTTTTTGTTTTCAAACTAAACAATTTTAGTGTCACTGGCCACATATTAGGAAACAAACATGGTAGCAATTAGAAATGCTTATCTTGCTACTTTCCTTCTTGCTTATTTTTAACGAGTGATTTCTCATTCTAATGTCTTGAGAGAATGGAGCGCATATTCAAATTAGTTCTTTTATTATGGGCGATATTAAAGCTAGGATTTGACGTTGCTCAAACTCTTAATTGAAAAGAAATGTGTCGTATCCTCTTGAGTGGTGTACATCATATCCCTGCTCCATCCCCTGCGTGCAAGTTTATGTTATCTGTGGCTAATTTATGCCACACTTAATTCGGCCTTGATTGTAAATGTCCAGGGTGAGGCGCGAGTCTTGTCACCATTGTGTCTGTGCCTGAGTTGTACACGGTCTCACAGGATTTGATGATTTTGAGTTTCAGCCGTGGGTCTCAAATGAGCACCTCTTCTCTTGTCAGCTGAAAACCTCTTTATTGTTGTGACAGTTTTTCCCATCTGCCTGTTCTCCCTCTAAATAGAATCAGAGACAAGGAACTTAGTGATGTTTACACCCAGAGTAAAACTGAAATTCTTTACAGAAAGGCAGTCAGGACATATCTCTTCTCCGCTACTGTTGTTGACAGAAGATGCTTTGAGCAATTTCCTTTAAAGCATCCCTCATTACTGGCAAACATGAAAAACACATGCCGTGGATTTGTCATAATTAAACCAGGGCTTGGCTTGGACTCAGAAAAAGATGCAATAAAGACGATGGCTTATTTAGGATAAACTCCAGAGCTCCTGGGTGCTTCAGAGAGGGAACCTCCACACTCTAAATGTAGTTGCCAGAACATATGAGGGGATAAAGTGGCTCTATTAAATTTGTTGACTCCAAAGATCCTCTCCGAAGCTGCAGCGTATTGCATTTGTTGGCTCCTCCATCCCTGCTAGCCTTCTCCACGGCTTCGAGGATTGAATCAGACAGTGCCCAGATCCTCACCATTGCACGGGATGAGCACTATTGAATTGCTTGGCTTGTAGATCCACAATTCTAACTTCTTTAGACTATATTGAATTTACCATCCGGGGCGATCAATAATACTAAGTTTTGCAGGCGGTATTGAACTCTATCCTCACACATCTACTTGGTGGTTGGTTTCTCCCAGATTGCTTTGGAATCTGCAGGCTGTCACGCACAAATGAACTGATTCTGAGTTGACTTTTTGAAACGAGGATCATAAAGCCATTGGAATTGTGCAGACTGCTCCACATAGTAAAACAGAGGGGAGTTTTCACCTGCATAGTCAGATAAAAAAAGTGAATAGAATTCCCTTCCAACTCTGGCAAGGTGCAGAGATGGAGTCTGATTCTCCATATAAAGGTCTATCGCACTGCAAATGCACAGAAACTTGAGCAAATTGACTTCTGCGTCTATGTTACACATGTTTTGTTATTACTCCCGTGTTTCCACTTTCCAAATGATTCTGGGGTCTAATGAGACATCGTCCACAAGATTATTCTGTCCTCTGAAAGCCTGTCCATGACAGTAGTAGGCTGAGAGGGCAACAGCATAGCGGTGCCTTGCTGTGGCAGTCCATTGTGATTCACCATTGGCCCCCTGGGTAATGAAAGGCCTAATAAATAAATCCATCAGAGTGTCTGTGTGTTGCTCTCTGTGTGTATCTGGGATGCAGTCAGGCCCAGACGTGCCCAGTCTCCGGGCACACAGAGGGAAGGGATGCCATTGCTGGCAGGCCTGATGAATGGGTGGCACACCGCACCATGACAAAGACGAATGTGACGGCCCCCATCCCACCGAAGGGGGGCGGTGCTCAACCACCGAGGGGTGATCATGTGATGTTGACCGCCCCCCCCTTCCTAGTTTTATCCCCTACTGGCTGAGCCCAAGGTGGTGGAGGAACCAGAGGGAAAAAGGAGGAGGAGAAAAAAGAATATCAGATCAGTCTACTGAATGCCTCCCTCCCTCCCCCTCTCCTCCCATTCTTCCCATCAAACACAAACAGCACAGAGCACTAAGGCCATAAAATCAAGAGACCGGGGCCAAAATGTATTCTCTTTCATGAGAGTAGAGGAGTGAAAAGAACAAACATTTCTTTAAACCAAGTGCAGTGTTTAATAAGGGCCTTCGACAAAATAACAGGCCAAAACAAACACAAAGGAATTCATCAATAGATCTTCTTAGACCAGAATTGATGCGGTAATCTGTGGAACATGGTAAATAGTGGAAGGCCCACAGCTCTAGTTGGTATTCAGCGTTATTAGAGGGAGGAGGAAATTAAAGACTGCAGATCAATAGCAATATTTGTTTTATATTACTCAGGTGTCCTTTGATTGTCTGCATGAGTGAACGTGTGGAGTCTGGTTTTGGCGACGGTCTTTATCAGATAACTACATACTATGGTCTATTAGGCGGATCACTTACACTTTAGATGAAGTTGCTCTTGTACTTGTCCAAGTACTCATCAGTAATCACCATTGTTTGAGGGCAGCTTGTTATCATCAGAGTTGAACGTGGAGAATGATTTTCGGATTTGAAGCTAAAAAGGAATATCTCTAGCAATTATAGTGGAATTTTAATGGGTGAGGTGCTGCACTTGTGCGGTGTTTTGTCTTAGCTCAATTGTACCCAGGATATTTTGAAGTGTTGCTTAAACACGCAATGTCAGACTAGGATTATGATGCAGTGGTGCTAAAGAAAACCTCCTTGACCTCACTTCCAAACTCCTTAAAAGACAGAGTCATCTTCTTCTGTGGCAAGGATCGGTTAACTATCCCCTCTAAGATGGGCCTTCGGTGAGAGGGAAAGAAGCATGGAGGGGTAAGTCAATGGGAAACTGAGATGATTAAGAGGCTTTCACTGTTAACAGAAAAGCGGGGATCGGTTTCTATTGCACCCTCTTCTTTTCATGGCTTGGCCTGGTGGACAGGCTGGTGCTTTAGTCTGAACAGAGCCAAGACTTGCCTATTAATAGACTATTGAGTGCTATTGATCCTTGGCTCGCGTGACACATAAGATACAATGAGCCATAGATCCCTGTAAAGAGCCACATCTTTCTTTTCACTTTACCACAATTGCATATGATTATAGGAGTCTGAAGATCACTCAGAAAGGGCTCTCTCTCCACAACGTTGGCTAGAAGAGTGATGGTACCCTGGGTAAATGCCGACTGTAATTTGGAAACTTTTGTCATAAATACAAAAGCTCTTGAACAAAATGGTGACAATGGAAACTTGGCTTTGCCTAGATTGAATAGTGCCTCTCCACAATTTGATAGATAAGGTGTTATGTAAACTAGCTAAACATGGAGATGTTTCAAAAAGTGAAGATGCTCTCTCTTTGCACCCAAGGTGAGAATAACTCCAAAAGCCTGCTATACAATTACGGATAAATTAGAGAGATAATGACGAGAGGGAATGGTGGTTATATCAATAACCCCTCTAATGGTCAATTCCAGAATCCTGTCTGCTATGCGCTAGATTTAGTGTAATGGATAAGGTGCCTGTTTAGCAGAGGCTTACTTGTCGCCAAACGAGGGAACAAACCTCAAATAGCCAAATTAAAAACTGAATAATAGATGAGCGATGCTGGGATGAGAGAGAGGAGAGGAGACAGCTGTAATTTCTGCTCTTGGAAAAAAAAGAGCCTTGGCATGTAATTGTGAGAATTTATAAGGGCACAGGAGAGAAATTGAGGCAAGGTGAGATACACATCCCACTGTGAGAATCACCTTTACTGGATGTAGCTTAATAATGATGTTTATAACAGGTGAAAGTCTACAACATCTTCAAAACATTGTAAATGCTGTTGTTATTGAGGTTGACTGCCAGTCTGTGTGCTGCCGCGGAAAGAGTGCTTCTGGTCTATGGGATTTATCCTCTTTGCAGAAAACAGCAGCAGCAGTCTTGAAATGATAAGAAGTTTTGAACTCTGTGTTGGAGTGAGCAAGAGAGAGAGAGAGAGAGAGAGGGAGAGAGAGAGAGACTGAGAGGGAGAGTTTATTTTGGCAATGCATTTCGTCAGAATGCTATTGAGAGCTAACAAGAGGCCCACGTGATATGCCGTCCATGGGGCATAACTCTCTATCTGCATATCAAAGAGATGTCTGAGGAGCTTCTGTCTGAGAGACATGTTCTACACCGCCGCCTCCTCCCCACAAGGCTGAGCCCGAGTCTCCATGGAGCACTGGCAAGTGCAGCACATACCTCTGTCATGTATGTCAGCTTCAGTGACACTCCCAATACCTCTGTGTATCAGGGGCTCAAACCACTGACACCCTTTGAGGTATGCAAGACGTTGCCTTTGCCTTGATCCGACACAGAGAGTTCTCACTCTGAGAGATGCAATCATTTTTTCCCCAATGAATATAAAAATCATCGCCCTTGGATTTGTACAAAGGATCACCTACTTTATTAACAATCAGGTATGCCATTAGTGGCAACAAGGGAAAAATCTGTTCGTGCAGCAGAATATGGACCCTTATTACTCTCATCTGGAGGAGGTCTAAGTCAGCTCCTCTAGACTTACTATTAACAGGGGAGTCTGACTCATGCAGCATTTTTAGCTTGCTACATTTCCACTGGGCTTGGTCTTTCTGCAAGCCTATGGGAACAAAAAAAAAAGGACTTCCCTGCTTAGTGGCTGGTGATGCAATGTGATGTGAGTTGTGGCTATGTGATCCCAGAAGAGCCTTTCTGGTGAAGAGGTGAAACTGTTACTGCACCACCGAACGCAGGCCTTTTTTTCCAAGCCACCTGGCCCCTCTGATCCCTGCCTGGATGGGAAAAAGGGTTGTATTAGCTGGGCTGGCCTCGCCACCTCCTGCGAGCCTGTGTGTCTTTGCAAAAAATGTCCATCTTTTTGTTTAATTCCCTTTGTTTCCAATGCAGGAAATGTTGTAGAATCAAGTGTCAAATCCTGAAACAAGGCAAATCACTCTCTGAGTATCAAGAAAATAATACTTTAGGTTAAAGAAAATTCTTGAAAATGTTGACTTACACTGCAAGGAAATTGAATAGTAACAATCACTTGTAACACTCTCGAGTAATTGACTTGTTAAGATGGATATTTTACAGTGTAGGTGAGCAAGTCAGAGCCTTAATTACTTCGGTCTGGCTTGACTGAGAAGTGTGGAGATTTCTTTTCTTCAGGGTATGCTCTACTTTGTGTTGTGATTTGTTTCCAAGAATTGATAGACGTACACTGGCCCTTATAGACCACCAGAGTACATTACACATAACAGCATTTCGCTGTGCATTATACACCACACAGAGGTGAGGAAAGAGCCTTGGGAGACAGCACATAAGGCATGAGTTACAGACAACAAAATGACCTTCAATCATATGTAAAATTTATTTCAGTATGTTTGTATGTTACATAGATCTAATTTGTTGTTTCCATACACTTATCCTGCATAGCATGTCAACATTATGTCATGCCAAATGGGGCACTGTCTCATCAAAGTTTCAGTGCTGTTTGGAGAGCCTGAGAGGAAAGGTTTGTAATGGAGAGACATCGAGGAGGGATCTCAACAGCATGTTGGTGAAGACAGCATGCTGGCTTGCCAGCTCACACTTACAGATGGACGATGTGTCAAGGGAATCTCACACACACTGATCAGAGGCCCCCCTCCCGTCCCATAGTGGGAGGAAATGGGACTGAACGAGAGGAGGAAGAGCAGGAGAAGGAGTTAATCACCACACTAATGCTCCACTTCATCATCGTTTCCTGAGCCCGCCTGCTAACCCTTGTTGCCAGTGCTTTACTGTCTTCACAGCGCCCCCTGTCTCTCATTTTAGCTATGGCACTGTTGGAAACCAGACCAGCATAGGTTTATCACTCAATTAGAGTTACTGAACCTCAAGTAGAATAGCATGTTTCTTGAATATACACGCAAAGCACCGCAGGAGAGCTGTTGGTCCTTGAAGGTGATTTGCCACCATTTGGGAGAAGATTTGGACTGACCTTGGTTGTCGTGCATTGGATATGTATGCAGGGCAAAGTGCTCTGTGTGCTTTTTCATGCATGCCTATTTGACACTAGTCCTTTGAGGAGGACTATTTATTTTTGCATGGGCCCACATGTGGTGTACTGACCCTGTGCTATGTTTGCACGCAGCTTGTGTGAGATGTGTGTTTGTGCATTCTTTCAAGTGTGTACTTGCCTTAGTGCATGTGTGCATATGTGCGTGTAGGACACATGCGGTGCACAGAGATGGATCTGAGGCCGGCGGTGAAGGTGAGTGAATTTAAGCGGGCTCCTCCCTCGGGCTCTTGTTCCACAGACAGTTACAAACAGGATCTTAGGGAGTGCTGTGCTGTGCTGCCGTGCATGGCCAACCGTCAGCTCAGCCCCAGAAATATGAGTCCATGCACGACGCACATAACTCAGTCTTGCTGCCACACCCGCCCCACTGCCCTGGCAGGCAGTCCCTCAGACCATTACAGCTACCACAGCATCACAGCCTCTTAAACCCCATTTTAGTCTCCTGTATTAAATACTGTAAAGTGCCATTCATGCCCAGACCAGTGTACAGATCCAGCCCCTTCTCTGACAAATGCGCACTCTCACTCACGATATACCCCAGTTGAGCTCTTTGTGCACTGCACACAGAGCTAATGCCAGCTTTTATGGCTTTTATGTTGCATCTGAATAGCTCAAATGCGTGCTGGTACCCTCGCAATTTGTGAAAAATAGCTATCAGAGAAAAGGAACCGACATGGGGTCTTGTGTCCGTGCAGGGTTGTTCACGCACTGTTCCTGTGCCACTTCTTGGTGTTCTGATGACATCTCAAGTGGACTCCATAAAAGTGCTCTGCCTGTTGTCCTCTTGTTTTCCATGCACATCACTTTACCTGGCTGATATAGTCCAGCTGCTGATTCAGTGTAGTGGGACAGTGCTGTGCTTCAGATTACACCTCGTCTCCGTACGTGAGTTTGCCAGACTGTGCCCTACATGCTACACAGGAATACAGAGTATCATTTGTGATGAGAACCTATAGTTTCAGATGTTAGACTGGCTGCAGCATGGTGCGTTGTGACGGTGTGGTGTGTGTGTGTGTGACTGTGAGTGACAGAGTGACAGCCACATGACAGAGCTGAGCTGTGATCACAGCTCTGTTGAGGAGACATCGATGGCAGTCCTTGGCTGGATGCCTGTCGGTTTGTCTGTCTGTCTGTCTGGTCACATGCACATTCACACAAAAATTTACCTGGCTCAATGCTTAATGGGTGCTTGTCTGTCATACACATATGCCCGCACACGCACAGTCAACTAAGTGGGGGTAGAGACGCCACGCTGCAGTGACTCCAGCTTTGGTTCCACATCACCTCTCACTAATGGCGGTAATTAATTGATGAATGAGGTCAAATCGGAGATATCCTGGCACGTCTCAATTCAAATACCCCCCCCCATCCCATCCCTGTCCTCACCTCTCTGCCACCCCCCAAGTTGTTTTCTTAATGCGCAGTGCACCACATTCCCTCTGCGCTCATCTGCATAAGACCTTGGGATGAATGTTAACGATGTTTAATTAGACAAGACGTGGGATGGATGGGTGGGTGGAGGCAGTGAGGCCAGGGTGGTACTGCCCCCCGCTGGGGGGAAAGAACACATAAAAAAACACACACACACACACAGAAACATTCACAGATACACACACACACGCTCGCCTCTGATCCACAATGAATGCCTATTAAAAGGCCAGAAGTTACAGCTCAACATGACCTTACATGCGATTGGTACACTTTGACTTTGTGCTCTGAACTCCCCATATTTCAACAACATAAAGGGCAAAGACTCGTTGTTTACGCAATATAAATTAAAGGTTTATGAATGCAATATATTTGTTCGATATTATCTGGTGATTACTAACAGCCCCAGATATTAAATCTTATTAACCAAGCTTTTATTTTTCACAAGTATGCTGTCTGGTATGATCAACTTTCTTGTAAAATTAATTGCCCCCAAAATGAGAGCATTTAGATTTCACATACAAATTAAATTCATCCTCCTTGCTATAATCCTGGACTGTTCAGAAAATGTCGAATTCCTAGAGTGTTGTGCTGAACTCTGCTGAATACAGGCTGAGTAAGTGAATGAGTAAAATGACAACATAAAAGCTTCTCACCCATACTTTTTATACCAATTAAACTGCTACAGCTTCAGCTCAAATTACAGAAAAAAAAAATCTCAAATTTCTCAAATCACAGTAGGCGTCCATATTGGGTTGTCTTAGCTGGGAGTGATGCTTCATGAGTGCATTATGATCCATGGCAGAGGTTAGTCTTCTTGCGCTTATCTGAGATATTGAGTCAACTTGCTCGCCCCAGCCCATTCTGTACAAACATTTCCACTACAGCGATCTGTGAAAGAACATCAGGCAGCGGCTTACTGTAAGGTAATCCAGTAAATGATCGGCATGTCGTTTCGACAACACAGCCAGGGGATGCAGATATTTTTCACTAGCTGCTCCCAGATGAGGTGTCATTATCCAGGCTCGGTCTCAGACCTGCTGTTTTCAGCCCGGCTCCTCGACTGGGTGACTGACTGTGGCCCAGATGCAGCGGCACACTCAGACGGACGGCATTGTGCCTCTCGCTCGCTGCTGTCTCCTCGGGGCTGGGGCTTATCTTCTGGTCACGGCCAGACAGAGACACCTGCGAATGCTGTGGATTAGCAGGCTGCCTGGGGTAAGGCATTTAATACAGCACCCTGAGGATGCTGGGCTGAAGGCGGGCTGAGGCGTGAGGTTGAGCCAAGCTCAACAGAGGAATCTCACAGTCTAGATTAAGATCAATGACTTCTCAAAGCTGCCATATAAAACATTCAATGAAAGACTCATGTGAGAGAAGCAGGGTAAACATGCTTTGATGACAGTAAAGTAAAAGGGAGTGTGTTTGTTCTCCTTAAAGCCTCCCCGAAACAACAACAAGGCTGCTTGTTCTCCTTTGTGTTGGAGATGCCATGTTGAATCTCCACTCTTAATTAATTTGGTGAGCGTGGAGAGGGAGCGTTTGTCACCCCTGCTCTCGCCTGTTAGTGCTGTTTGTCTCCGGGTGACCTTTGATTTCACACTGCATTGGTTTTCTCCCGTTATGGACAAGAGGCGGTTTTTGCTGACAACAGAGGAAACCTTATCTTTTAAATAAGTAATTCCCCAACTGCTCAGTGAGTTCACCAGCAGCGAAATATTGGGATTGCTGAAAAGGCAGGCAGGCACAG
Source organism: Myripristis jacobus (assembly GCA_900302555.1). Classification (NCBI taxonomy): domain Eukaryota; kingdom Metazoa; phylum Chordata; class Actinopteri; order Holocentriformes; family Holocentridae; genus Myripristis; species Myripristis jacobus. Next base: position 1,912 of record OMLB01018901.1, on the reverse strand, counting down.
AAGCACACCAGAGAAAAGGCCTCCTCTCATATGCTGCAGCACCTTCACCCAGCTCTTATTAAAAATTCCTCAACGTAGTGTTAGAACAAGTATACACAATAGTATATTCTGTACTGTGATACTGGTCTTGCCTGTAGTAATGAAAAAAAATTGTAAATCTTTTTTTTTTTCATTTTCCTCTCTTCGGGAGAGAAAGACAGGTAACATCTGGGCTCTCAAACTAGATGCACACCACATGTGCTGGAAATATACGTTCAAGCTTCTCACGGTTAAGAGGTCTCTGCTTGAGCCTATGGACACCTCCTCATTTGGCATCTCTTGTGTGTGTGTGAGATTTAGGAGGCACAGAGTGGGCTGGTTTATCAGCGTATTGTGGTGGGGTTTATGCAGTGACACAATAGTGCCAGCCAGGCCTCCTTGGCACCAGCTGTGGCCCAGGTCTTTAGGTTTTTGGGAAGGGAGTGTTGATTGGGGCAATGGCTGGAGCGACTGGGAGGTGGGACGCATGAGGGGGGTTGCAGTGGGGATGGATGTGCTGGCACCTGGCTCTGTGGGTTCTGGCTGAGTGCTGGAGCGGTCTCCAGTAACATTGATGCATGGCCATGAATTATATTATGCCTTGGCAGCTGCTTACTCCCAGATTCATCTCAGCAGTCATTGGGTTATTTATTTATTTGTTTCCACAATTTGTCAAAAGGGTTCTCATGCAAAAGAAAAAAAAAACATAAACCCCAACAAGATTAAAAAATGAGACCGATTTAGAGTATTTTACTGAATGGGTGTTTGTGCAGGTGAAAGCATTATGACAGCTCGCAACAGTACAGCGGCGAAATTCTGATGGAGCGCTTTGTTTCTGCCCAAATGTCATTTGGGGAGGGGGGCAAAGTACAAGACGATTTCCTCTGAGCGCCTCCTGAACACCTGCCTGGAAACCTGCTGGGATAACACCTCATTCTGTGGCTGTCGGCGAGCTGCAGCGGTTCAGGCTCCGGGAGATAGAAGTGATGCCTTGGGCCCTTTGTTCAACTCTGACATGGCTGTTCGGACACCTTTGTTCTGGGAGGAGAGGCCCATTCACAGCGCGCCCAGGGAACAAATTGAATCTGGTTGACAATTAATAGCCGTGCGGCATGTTTAATTAAGAGCATGTAGCCAGCGAGCGACGTGAGGGAGATAAACAGAGGAGAGCTGCAGAGAGCCAGACTGGGCTCACAAAGGAACCGGCCATCGGAGCGTCTGGCTGATCGATTCCTCTCCCGTCTGTGGAGAGCGGCCTTCACAAAGAGCAGCCTGCACCTCCCTCCTCTCAGCAGGCCAAACTTTTAGAGGGGAAAAAGATGTGAAACTGATAATGCACACAAGGCAGATGGGAGTATGCAGATAGGGGCCCACAAAGCAGAGCTGGGGAAAAAGTTAGCTCAGCTGTCTCTGAGTGAAAAAGCAATCCTGTTGAAGCTGTAAAAAAAACAGCGAAAGCCATACAGCCGTGCAGATGCACTTTGTTATGTGGAAACTTCAGTTTGATTAAAATGACCTTGAACATGACAAGAATGTGTCACGTGGAACGGTCATTGACTGTAGCTCACACGGGTGGTTAGCATTACATACAGTAGATGTGTGGTATAGGTTTCGGCTATTGAGAGAGTAAACGCACAGGCAGTCTGGCTGATTTGACTTTAGGCTGCTGTGACCTTCACAGTCCCGCATTCCCGTTATTGTAACATGAACACAAAGCGGCAGCAAGCCAGGAGAGAGAGAGAGAAAGAGAGAGAGGGAGAGAGAGAGAAAGAGAGAGAGAGAGAGGGAGAGAGGTGAGAAAGAAGTAAAAAGTGAGGGGAGGAAAGACAGAGAAAGAGGCAGAGAGAGACTGGGTGCGAGACTATGACTGATTGTGGGAGACAGTTGATCTGTG
>OMLB01018900.1:0-18068 GCA_900302555.1 Myripristis jacobus | reverse complement strand
ATTGACAGTTATATCAGATACACATGGCAATGAATGAAAGGAGCGGTAGAGGCAAAACACAGAGGAGTAGTAAATAAATTGACTGAGGAAGTGGGACGAAATGACAATCAGTGAAGGAAAGCAGGGATGAAGGAAGGAAGGAAGGAAGGAAGGAAGGAAGGAAGGAAAGATGGAAGGGCGCAGAAAGAGATAGTCAAGGAGAGAGGATATGAAGTAAATAATGACGAGAAGGATAGAGAAACAAGGAAGAAATGAAAAACTGGCTTTTCTTTAGGAGAAGAATTCTTTAGGGTCGTCACCATTAATCAAGTCACTGGATCGACACTAGAGGGCGGCATCGGATCACACGTGTCTCTGATCCAACAGCAATCCATTAGCAAGTGCATTTTAACACGTTTGTTGAAGTGATAGATAGCCCATATTACAGAGGGAGGGGGTATATTGCCACCCACTTTGGCTGATCAATGATTAGATTAGACTGATAATGCATACTCATTTAAGTTAGAGGAGAAAAATTAGACTGTACTCTGTATGGCTGGTGCACATACAGGTCTGCTATGAGATGAATATTGCTTTATATAGGCCTACTGACTATAAGTAATTAAGTGAATTACGCCAAAAAGGTTTTACATAGTCGTTATTTTATATAATAACCAGACTACGTTTAATAACATATCCCTTTGGCAGGCTATATGCTTTGATCTTGAGCTTTTTAATATGCTAAAACACACGTATTCCGTCAAATTTTCTGACATAAATTCATAGTTTACATTGTAGTAAGAGGTATCACACTGATGTAGGATATGTGACAACCTTGATCATTTAAAGGAAGATATCAGTTGTTTTCCTTATGGTGATCAAGAACTGATTATATGACTGCAAAGGCCAGTGAAATCAGTTATCTGTGCCCAATTTGTCAAAACGCAAAACGAATTGCGAGAGCCTCAGACAGGCCATCACGGCATGCCTGATGCGGGGTCTGCGTCTGTAATCTCTCACACTAAGCGTGGCTCTCTGGGGTGCTGACCATGGTGCTGATTTGGACGAGCACTGGAGCAGCAGCTGCCGTGCATTCCCCACATAATGTGGAGCTGATGCCTTTGATTTTCTTTTACAAAAAAACAATCCACAGCGGAGGGAAAACAGCACACCTGAAATCTCGTATCCCTTAAATAGCAATTATTTGACTGCGTCTAACAGATGGAGGTGGAATCATATTTGAATGTTCGCGCGTACATGAGTATATTAATCAGGTCTGCCGGTGACGTCGGAAATAAAGACCCCGCTGCTGTATCTAGACTACACGACTTGGCTTCCCCCGGTCTTCACATCGTCCCCAGTTGCTCCAGCCCACCGATGCTCACACACTCCTCCTCCGGGCGCTGGGCGGTGAGCGGGCTTGAGTGACACAGGCTGCGGTAGTCTTCCCAGGCTCCCCATATATGGCCGTGGATTAGCTATATGCTAATATCGATAGGAGTGAGGAGCCAGCGGAGGCTTCCCGAGTCTGAACAGGCTCCCGCACAGCCATGGCTGAAGGTGGAGAAGGAGAGGATGAAATTCAGTTCCTCAGAACTGTAAGTACATTTCCTGCCGCTTAGACTTGACGCGGTGCGCTGGTGGCTGTGGAAATATCTGTAGCCCTAGCTTTCATGAGACATGGTACCTCGTGTCTGTTATGATTTCTGTCGAATGCCCACCAGTCGGCTTGCTTGGCAGATTTTGTTTTATTGTGTTATAGCCTTTGGTCACCCTCTGTTTCTCCTTGCAGACCTTAGAGGCGTTGATAGTGCCCTATTGTTTTGCGCATCGCTCACTGCCAGCTATTGTCTTTCCTGCAGTGTCTTTCTTAAGAAGTTGACAAACACTGTTTACCCTGCTATGTGAAACTTCTGCCGTGTCTTGCCGCACAGTTATGCTCATAAACTGTATATTTTGGCAATGGTTGTCTGTGTTATGAAACATCTTTAACAACTTAAGTCTTTCTAAGATCTGCTAAATTAAATGGCATATATCAGTGTTGATTTAACCTCCTTAAAGAATACATGAGCTATCCAGGGAGTTCTCAGCCAGTATGCCTACAGTTCATTGTCCTGTATCCCAGCGGCTGCTGGCAGCTTGGCAGTGTGTGCAGCCTGTCCAGACTGTCGCCCCAGGGTTCCCATGCAGCAGCAAAGGTCTATGCAAATGAACTGATGACAGAACAATTGTGGTGGATCTTGTCCTACCCAGGGCTGTTTATTCATGCTATCTCGCTTTTGGGACATAGAACTAGGTAAGACAGTCTTGACATATGTTGATTGACAAACATCTGTAACATGAGGTTAAAGGGGCTATAGACAGCTCGGTTCCTTTAACTCTTGAAAGCTTGAAAATACCTTTGCAGTTGTTGAATAGGCAGACACACTTCACTTTTGACACAGAAAGGCATGGTGACTTTATCTGCTCCTACATCTGCAGGAAAATATATTGGAGGCAAATGTATCTGAAAATACCCACCCGTCTAGGATAGATGAAGAAGCGGAAAGCTGGAGGTGTTCCACATAGACCCCAAGAAGACAGTGGGAGGTGTTTGGTGTTTGGTTTCACATATCACTGCCAATGCTGCTTGTGGGTTTCCTTTATTAAGCTGCTCACAGATGCACAACTCACTGTACATCAGGCAAAGAGAGTAGAGATTTTCTTCTTTTATGCACAATGATAGCAACCCACACATATAATCAGTCACGTTTGACCTTTATAAATGTAAAGAGGCGTTGAAATGTCTTTCTCATGAGCATTTCTAAAAGCTTAAGTGGGAAATTTCGAAGCGTTCTACCAAATATTTTTCCTCAGTAATCCATTACATTTTCATGCTGATCAACAGCCATCAAATAACAGTTCACTGCCATCTGGTATCATGAAGCAAAAGAGATGCATGAAGAGCGGGTGAAAATCCATTACACTACCATTTCAGTTTTTGAAGGGACATGAAAACATGAGTGATGCAGTTCGGGCTGGTCAGTGCCAGTGTTTGCATTGCACTGAATTTCTCTCATATCTCAAGGAATGACATACACAGACGCAGAGCACCTACAATAAGCTGATGCCTCCTCATCAGTTGCCTTGCAGCTCTCCATCCCTCGTTCCTCCTCACATAGAGGTCACCACATCAGCATGCCCTCCACCCTGAAAAGAGCTGACATTTCAGCACCACTACATTTCTTTTCTGAGCTGGAGTCTAAAGGCCAGCAATCCACAATCAGGAGTTTAGAAACATGTGTAATGAGAGTTGTGGATTTAGTGTTTTTTGCTTGTTTTGCTGTTTTGGTGTGCTTTGTTGGAGTCATTCTGAAAGTTCTTCTCTCCCCCAAGTTCAGATGTGACCCTGGGAAATTAAATGAGATGACACTGTGTAATAGGAAATCACTGTTCCTTTAAAAAGGGCTTAGCAGCTTGTTGCATCCCTCCACACAGGGAAGCAGCTGACAGGCTGTATGGTGTTGGGATTGGGTGCAGTGAGCGAGCTTGGTGTTCATGAGTATAAAAGTGTGTGTGTGTGCATGCATGTGTGTGCGTGTCTGAGTGCGCGCGCGTGTGTGTGTGTGTGCTGAATGCAAATGCGGAGCTGTAGCTGTGTGGTGCAGTCAGGCTGCACCAGACATGCCACAGCAGAGCACAGTGCAGAAATTATTCATCAGGCCAAGCAAGGCGCAGCTGAACTACTCAGTGTAGAAGAGCGGCACAGATACACACGCATGCACTGTCACACAAACACACGCTTTCACATTAATTACAGGCATTCCTGTTGAAACAGAACACACACACATACACATACACATGCACACACCATTACCCCGGGTCTAACCAATCTTACCTTTCCACTGGTACCGCTCAGTGGCAAACACTCTGTGAGGATATGTAGAGGCGGTGTTTCTTGCTGGCATCCAAATGTTGCCTGTTATTGGAGTCAAGGTGCTTGATAAAGCAGTTCACAAACTGCCTTTTCTCTAACAGCAACACAAAGTAATTTCCCTGGAGTGGTAGCAGAAATTACCCCTGCCGGACTGCTGCCTATAAACCCAACTCAGAGAGAGGGAGAGGAGGAAAAGGAGAGAGAGAGAGAGAGAGAGAGAGAGATTTCTCAGCATGGGTAATTTGATGTTAGAGGAAGAGAAATGGTGCTGATTGTGAGCTGGGAGACTGAAAGTGAATCTTTCTCCCAACTGCTGTTTAATGTTGGAAGGGGCAAGGGGCTGCAAGGAGAGGATAATAAGGCTGCATATTGTAACTGGATTTTCATTCTTCCTGTTTGGAAATGGGAAATGTCCTTAGATGCACCCGTTCCAGCAGCGGTGGCTTCAAAATAAGCCGTACAGTGAATAATATGAATAAAATATCAGCTTACAGATACATGGCTGTGGCTGTTCATTATGTAAAAGTAGTTTTCCAAATGAACTGATAGCCTGTACTGTGTGTTGTGTCATTAGAGATGAGGGAGAAGGGAGACAGGGGAAAACAAAGTGAGGGAGAGATAGAGAGAAGGAGGCAGTCGGCATGCCAATGAAACTTATCATGCTGCTGCTGTTGTCTCACTCTCTCTTTAGTTTGTGTTTGATCGTACAGCCATTCTGACTGGAGGCCAGTGATTAGTACACGCATGACGCCGCATGCAGTGTGATAATCCACAGCTCCAAACATGATTCGAACAGTAAAAGTAACACACGCATGCACACACACAAAACCTCTCAGCTGCGTGGATTCCTGCTGGGTGAATATCAAAGTCTGGTGATCTATTAGCAGGTAGAGTGGGAGTAGCGACTTTGAAAAGGCCAGGCTAGGATTGTGACTAATGCAATGTGGCAGCACTTGGCTTGTTTATTTTATGTGAAGGCACTGGTCTCACCTGGCATTCAGGCAATAACTGTCAATGTGTTGTACTGTAATGAGCCAAAACAAGCGGACAAAAACTTACCACAAAAAAACTCTGTAAGACTTTAAACCTCTTCAACCCTGCCAGGAACGTCATCATCACAAATACAAGCTGTGCACCCAAGCTTTGTTCAAACCTGCCGAACTTTATTTTAAATTCTAACGGAGATCCCAAGGTTTCTAACGATACCAAATATGTCTGCTGAATTACATTGAAATATGTATATAATGATACAGAAGACATCTTAATACTTTCTATTTGATGTAATAGTGCAGCCATACATCAATGGCATCTTTAGTTTGAATATTTCACTCCATGTAAGTGTGATGCAACCAGCATATGCAGAATATGCATGTGATATTAGAGGAATTTTTTTTTTTCAGATGTTTTTTTTTCTCTAACTTTGAAGCTACTAAAGAGGACATTTCAGGGAGAGTCAGAGTTCAAGGGGTTAAATCTGTCGTGCTTTGTGTCCATGGCATCAGTGGCAGATCGCGCTGCCTCCTCTCCCATCTTGTCTCTGTGAGCGCCCTGCTGTGTGTCTGTTTCTCTGTCCTTTGTTTTTGATGCTGTCTTTTGCCCTGTAATGCTCTTTTCTCCTCTTAGTTCGCCTCTCTTTTCCCTCTGTTTCCATCTCTCATGTTTGCATTCTTTCCTTTGCTCTTCCTCTTCCCACCCTAGTTCCCCTCTCACATCAATTGTAATCTATCGTACGTTTGCGTCTTTTTGACATGCCCATCAGTTTGAATCTCCCTGATATGACGTGTGCCAGTATGCATAACGGTATACTGTATGCCGTCTGGAGGCTGCTCCCCAGCAGCTTGAAAATGGGTTTGTGATGTGAGAGATCCTGTGAGGGTAGAGGCCGTATCTAACAGCTCCACACTGGGCCAGCGGCAACCAAAGGTGCCCTTGATCTGCAGTGTGCGGTGGGAGGTATTATACTCGAAGACTCTCTGGAAGCATCTTCACTTATTCCACGTCACCTCACCAAAGAGCATAAAGCCTTAAACTGCCATGTCATCACCAAGCTTTCTCTAAAATTGACTGAAAAAAATCTTCATTCAATCTTTTCAGTAGTTGATTCCTGTGTAGTTGCAGGAGGGATTTTTGCCCTAGAAGGATGTCATATTTGGCGCTTCCTGTTACCCTGTCAGTTGCCCTGTATATAATTATTAGAGATTACCATGAAATTACTCCTAGTGATGCAAATTCAGTTCAGCACATCATCCCAATCTACTTGACACTAAGGAGGGTAGCTCTAATGCTATTATGATGAGGTCTGCTGTCATTTCATGGTTGAATTAAAAAAGTAATAGCTCAGTTTCATTAGGAACCAAAAGGCATTTTGAACATAATGGTGTAAATTTTAGCCTGCAGATTCAGGTTGAAATGGCTCTGTAGAGGAAGGATTTCATGAACCTAGCATTTATTTGCCTTTGAAGCAACCACTTTACCATATGTTTTACCAACTGTTACACTCACATGCGCATCTTAAGTGAGATGCAGAAAATTGATGCTTTGAGAGATCTGTGTGAATTTCCATATCTCCATATTGATTTATTCCTGATAGAATGTCTTTGCTCTCCACCAAAAGTGAAATGTAATTGATTTTTTGTCTTTCTTTCCCGGGATGAGCTGCATTTTAACTATTTAAAATTCTATGTTATGCCATGTAAAATGCATGGTATTGATCAAATACTCCCTGTGCCTTCATTGCACATTTAACATACAGAATATTTCCGCTCCATATTCCTACGAACGTGTAAATTTCTCTCATATGTGACATTACCATCACCTGAGAGCCGTTTACAATTCTCAACCTTGTACTTTCAAAAGTTGTCTTGAACTCAACTTGTAGAAATGTAAGGTGGCGTATTGGTTAATGTGGGAATGTTGTTCAGCAGAATGCTGTTCCTCTCTGCTGTGTGATGGAGACGGGCAGATAAGACAGGCCCGGGATGCAGAGGGAATTAAGCCAGCAGGCCTGCCCAGAGACAACCCTGTGTAGGGCTGCGATAATGAGCTATCGATCGTGCCACCAAATGAAGAAATTTCCCCAGTAATGTCAGTGGCATGCAGTAAGCAGGCCTGATTGATCTGGTATTTCAGAGCATGAATATTTAATAAGGTAACGTAGGAAAAGCTGCCTCCTCCCAAAGAAGACCTTCTTGTTCTTTTTTCCCCCCTCTGGTTTGTTCTTAAAAAGCATCTCTATATCTGTTTCCATCTATAATTTGAGCTGCAAAGATTTATGTAATAGTGCATCCTAATACTGCCTGACCCGTTTATCTGATAAATGGTCATTATTGATAAGCTGCTGCAATCCCCATATGCTTGGATGTGCTTAGTACAAGGTGTTTGATGCCAGATCATATTGCAGTATACACTGAGAGCTCTTTGACCAAAGCCAAGCTGTTCTGTGGGTAGTTAGTACTATCTGGTGGATGACACATTTTGCTTAGTAACGGTATCATTTACAAGCCCACTTGCTATGACTCCTAGATCACTTTGCTTTCTATGAGCAAGGCAGCTCTGTGAATCCAGTCCTGCTTATACAGCATTATTATCACGGCAAGCCTACCGTCCCTCAGAGATGAATTATCCTTGATGGTTCAGGGTCTAGCCTGCTTGCCTGTGAATGACAAAATTACCTCTTGTTTGACTGAAATGAAGCAGGTAGCTATAACAATGTATAGTTAGCAGGAATTTGAATGTGTTTTTTCCTAATTCTTCTTCTTCTTCTTCTTCTTCTTCTTCTTCTTCTTCTTCTTCTTCTATATTTATTTTATATTCTATATTTCTTTTTTTTTCTTTTCTTTTTCCCCCGCTCACCCAAGCAAATAAGGCAGACAGGCTGATTTACAGCACATCCCACTTTCAGACTGGTATGTCAGCCTGATATTAAAATGAACTTCAGCTAGCACTGCACGTTCACATATCAAGAGAGAGTAGCCAGAGGCGGCACTTCTTCCACTTCCAGTGAACATGGTTACATGATGGAAACATGAGCTCTGCGGGCTGACCCATTTTAGACCGGACCAAGAGGACATGTGCAGCACATCTTAGTCTATGTCCTGCAAACACACATTTCTGAATGTGTGCGCTTTGCTAGCTAAAACTTTTGCACGGTTCCCCTGTTTGTGCAACCGACCTCATGTTAAAAACAGCCTTGTTTCCACAGAAACAATGACAGTGCTCCTGACATATTTTGCCATGGAACAAATCATTTAAACACTCACTGACTTTGACTGTGCCCGTGAATCACTCTCCTCCTACATAAAGCAGCTCTGGTATCTGTCGTAATTACGTCCAATATTCTGTCTCCCCACTGTGCCCCTAATAAGCCATTTAGGGGAGCGTTTACTGCTGCAATCTGCCGCTGTTGAAGTTCACTCTGCTTTCCTTTATAGGAGATAGTTTAGCGTCAGTCTCTGAGTTTACAGGTTTTAATGCAAAAATCAACAGTGATGCTATGTTGTTGTGTAGCGGATACTGCCAGTGCCACCAAAGGGTTAGTGAAGCATCTCATGAACTCATCTGCTGTTTGTGTAATTGAGTAATTTGCAGGATCTTTACACAGAGCTAGGTTCGTCCACTCTGTGCTGCCATAATTGCTGTTTCAAGAAAATCCTGTGCATTCCTCCTCCTGGCGGGGGCCTTAACCTCTTGGCCTTTTTGTCTGATGTTGATGACAGCAGCGTTCCCCGCCTCATAAAAGATTCATTCCTCTTTAACAACCTCTGTGTCCTGCTCACACCACACCAGCACAGACAAGGAGATATCACCCTCTTTATTGGGCCTTGTTGCTGCAGAGTCAACGATGTATGTAATAAAACAATGTATTATCCTGCCTGGCCAGCAAACAGCCAACAGAGATGCTGAGGGCCGGATAGTGAGGAGACGCTGACCTGTTTGCACCCCCCACACACACACATACTTACACGCTATTACCCCAGCTCATCCTGAATTACATCACCAGCGCCCTCACTCCCCAGCACACTCACGCTTTTCAGCTGTTTTATTACAACCCCACTTTCTCTCTCACCTGCCTGTAGCTCCCTAACTCATCTCCTGTCTTAAGGGACTCTGCAGTGCTTCTGGAGAGAGGCAACTTTTACAACTAGGGCTCAGCCTCTCTCTGCAGGTGGAGGAGTGCATAGAGATGCTGTAGCACTTTTTTATCCCTCCACTGGGCCACGCATCTCTGCAATGTTGCTCGGTTTTCTCAGCCCCTGGCAGCCCTCCCCTCCCTCCTGCAGAAGCACTACTGTGGCAGTATAGCTGAGGAGCTGACACCTCACAACTACTTTTCCCAGCTCTTAATGGCCTCTTGCAGAGACAAATGACAAATCAGAGTGCCTTGGGTTGATTTTTGATGCATGCTTTTTCATAATGTCTAACTTGGAGCGGCATTTCCTTAGATTTAGCACTTGCCACCGAGTCAAACTATTCCTCCGCTCTCTCTTCAGTTCTCTCTGACTTCCTTCATCCATTGTGTTTTCTCCGTTTCTCTTCTTCTCTCCTCTCTATGCATAAAGACTGGGGTCTCAGCTGTAGTTCACACTTGGCTATCTTCTGTATGCAGCTCTCTATTCTCAAACTTGTGGATAGGCACTTGATATTACTTAAGTTGCACAGTGGAAGAATTTCAGTCAGGTTAGGTCTTAAAGGACAGTGTATATTTTCTATATCCCTGAGCGGCTGACACTGCAACTGCTCTTATTATACATATAGGGAATAAGTTTAATACTGTTAAAGTGTATTCCCGGGTCTCCGTGGAACAGGGGGGGAAAAAACATCTTGAACATTCATTTCCAAAGGTGTGAATAGTTAATCCTGTTACAATTCAACACCGTGGCATTCTTAGTATAAGCCCAGTGTCGAGGGCAATGTACTTTCAAGAGCTGTGGCATTGTGGGATATTCCCCGGGGCTGGTCATATGATGAGGCCAGAGCCCGATGGTGATCAGATCTCCAGCACCCAGCATAACCTACATGAGTCACATGCCTGCACTGAGAGCCAGTCCCATTGAGTCCAGTGTCAGATAGAAACAGACAGACACCAAATATAGGAAATGACATCATGTCTTCGTAGATGAAGTTAGAGCAGCGATAATTAGAATAGAGGAGGACGATGTATTATAACCTGCACCACTGGTTTTTCAAGCAGTCAGCACTTCCTGCCTCCTACGTGGGCACAGTTGGCCTTTTTCTGTTTGTGGACATCTCTGAAGCTGGGATCATATTGCAGTGGCAGATATTGCAATTATGATACGATTCACAATATTAGTGGGAATGATCTTTTTTGCATCATAAGTTTAATTTCATTGAAAAAAGTAAGGATTTTTGCTGGGGTCTATTCTGTACCAAACAGACTTGCTTTCTACATCTGGAGAGAATGATTTGTAGGCCAGGGCATCTCTGCGGCACCACAATGCTTAATTTATGTTGGCACAGACAAATTAAAGGGAAACCCAACATAAAGCATCTTTGTGAGGTGTGGGGCCACCATGAGCTCCTTGGCATATATTCTCCAAGTCTCTGGTACTCTACTGGAGGAATGAACCCCGTTCTTCCAAAAGATAGTGTACATATAGAGGGATTATAGCAGGGCTGCAGTGCATAAACCCTTCAATATAAAGACAAATGCACATTTGAGAGACGCGGTGTCCACCAGGAGAGCGCTACAGGCCTGCTTGACCCTACAGCGAAGGGGTCCGCTGGCTCTGTTATGCTGTAGGAGGCATTTTCATGGAATGGTTTGGGTTCACTTGTCTCCTAAGAGGGAAGGCTGACTGCAAATCAATGCAAAGTTATTCTGAGTGACCACCTTTACCCTATGATGAAACATTTCTATCCTGATGGGAGCGGTCTCCTCCAGGATGAAAACACCACCGTCCACAGGGCACGAGGGCTCACTGAATGGTTTGATGAGGATGAAAATGATGTAAATCACACTGAACACCTATGAGAGATTTTGAAGGGACACGTGAGACGGCGCTCTCCACCACCATGCCTGTGTGTTGAAGCTGTTCTGGCGGCTCGTGGTGACTCAATACTTTACACTTTATGTTGCCTCTTCCTTTCATTTGTCACCCATCTTCATTTTGTCATAAATGTACCTTTATCAAAAACTGCAACTCTTACAATTTGGATATTGTACTTGGCCATATTGCAGTTTTGATAATATTTCAATAAATTGTTTACTCAGCACTTTGGTGTCAGAATGTTGAGATGAAAAAAAAACAAAAAAAAAACATGTCCAGTATGTATTTGAGTGACCATGAGACATAAGAATCAGTCACACTCTGCACTCTTTTATGTCTTCTTTAATTGGGGTGAATAGTCTCAGGAACTGTCTCTGGTTAGAGTCTGTGTGTGTCATTGCTGAAACACCAGCTGCCGCTGCTCCTTTGATATTCTCAGTCACATCCACTTCCACTTTCTTGACCTAAAAGCAAAAGTGTGGATTTTTGTACCCACAGGACTTTGGTCTTCCTCTGGCTTCAGACAGCTGAGACGGTTAGCGCTGAGTCAAAATGCATGCCTCACTTCACTGAGATGCTACAGGAAGGGTACAAATGCACCTGTTTGTGTTGCTCTCCCATTGGACCTTCACAAGGTTTTTTTTTTCCCCCTAAAAATACAACAGACTGCTTGTCAGAAAGTAGAAGCAGCCTATTTTCCCTCCTCTGTGTTCTGCCAGGAAAAAAAAAATGTCTCCATTCCCTTGGTAAATGAAGTAACTTTGCGGAGAGGAAGCAGAGGGAGTGAGTAGTTTGTTTCCTTTGTTTCCCAGTGCACACCCCAGCCATACTGCTGTCACATATCACCCCTGGGCATCCCCATCGCAATCTAGCTTCACAGACCGTCATGCAGTCAGGGAAAAAATGCAATACTACCTCAATCTTCCTCCACAGTTGTCTTATTGCCTTATCTCAAAGCACTTCGAAAAAAAGCGTAGTTTCCCTTCTTTTTCAGCAGCTAGGACAGTGGCAGCCCAAAGCGAGGAAGTGATGAAAATGCTTACTTAGCCTTTCACATTAAAGCCACTGCCGGGGAGGAGAAGCAGTGCTGCAAGGTGCAATGAAAACGTTTTACAGTCCCTGTTCTCAGCTCCTCTGATAATGAAGCATGCAGGCAGCCTTAATACCCCCAGAACTAGGAGAAGTTTTGATCTGCCTGCGGGGCAACTGGGGCTCACTCACTAACGCTCATCTTAGAAACTTTCTCCCGAGATGACCTGCAGCAGCCTTCATGCTTAATGGACTGATCCTTTTACTTTTTAAGAGAAAGACATTCACTATGTGCACTTTAGCGTGCTCCCGCGCCGAGACGTTTATGGCAGCCACAGACATGCTCGTCTTTTTCATCACAGGTCGAGCTATTTGTCACTGCGAGCCGTTTGGTTTGCAGAGATTGCCATTTCTGTCTAATCTTTGAGATGGATTGTCTTAGCCCATATGGTTAGTGCAATTCACAGCTGCATAGTGAGTGTATGGTGATCAGGTAATTAGATTGCCTACAGTGATTAGACAGCCAGGGTCTGAGGCACGAAATGTGCCAGATGAGTATCTCTTTTCCTTTCACACACACACACACACACACACACTGAGCCTGTGAGGATCAAACAGGGCTAGGAATATTGAACCACTGCAGATTAGGCTATTTTCTCATACCTTAGTGGTACTTTTCACCTTTATTTATCTGTAGAAAGCTGACATTTGAACCGATTTCCCTGCTTCACACTCAAATACCAAATGACAAATTTATCTTCCTTTTTTGTCACCACTATTTCAAAAAGAAGCTTTCAGTTTTTATGAAGAGGAAGCGCAGGTGTTTCTGTCGGGAGCACACAGTGTGCACATGGGAGATGGGTATTAAGATTCTCTCAACTGCACACTGTATCCACACCAGTGCGGTCCAAGGATACAGGTGCATGCATTGTGTGCCAAGGACTGGCCACTGATGCCGTTCAGTAGCGAGCTGTAAAGCCGTCAAACTCAGCACCTTTAGCGGCGCTGTGGAGGAAGGCTGGAATTTTTACAGGATGTCAAGATTAATTTGTGGTGTCACGGTGGACTGTGGAGTTTAATGGTGCATGAGTGTGTGTGTGTGTGTGAGAGAGAGAGACTTTTTCCCTCATGCTTTCTTCATCTCTTTTATCCTTCCTCTCTGTCTCTCCTCTATCATTTTATGTTGTGTGTGTGTGTGTGACTTTTTCTCTCGTGCTCTCTCCATCTCTTTTATCCTTCCTCTCCATCTCTCCTCTATCATTTTATGTGTGTGTGTGTGTGCGTGTGTGTCTATGTGTGTGTTCTGGGGCAGCATGTTCAGCACTTTGCCTCAAGACGAGCATTAACACCCTCCCATTTACACAGCAGCACTGAGTCACAGGAACAAAGCACTTGCTCCTCTAGTCAAACTCTCTCTCTCCGTCAGAGTCAGGCCACACTAAGAGAGCATAAAGCTACAAGTTCATGAATCACTCTAACAGCAATCTATACAAACCAGCACAGAGCTTGTTTTTCTCCATCAGAATGCTCTGGAACAAATGCTTCTTGTGTGAGTACAGAGCGAGTCTGGGCCCTCTTTCTACCGCCTTGGACCTGTAAGTCAGTGTTGCCTGTTTCACAATAACTTGTATGCCTGTGGGGCGTTTCAGAAAGCAGGATTTGCAGATTAGCCGCATAACTTGAAAAGCAGTTACCCTGCATTCATGTGAGGTCAGATTTAGCTTGTAGCCCACCAAAGTAGCACCATACGAATGGCCTTTACCAAATTCCCACGTCCCAACTAAATAGTCCACGTCCATGTACCTGATTGAAAAATAGGGTTGTAAAATTGGACAAATGTCAATGTCAGCATTATTAATGAAGAAAGCTGGCATAGGTAGCAAGCAATCCTCAGCGTATTTTTGGGGACAATCATGTAAATACCACAGGAATGGAGGAATATCCATGTCTCTTAATTTTTGCTTGTGGATCATTTTTGACTTTGTTGTCTGAGATTGATGTTTCTGTGTTCTGTTGGGCCACGCTGGAAACAACGCTCATGTCTCAGGTTGGCCAGTTCGTGCCTCATCTAGGATCCTGATGTACCTGAGTTGAAAGTACGACTTGGCAGGGTGATCACTGCTGCGAAAACTGGAGTCGCAATAAGTATACGATTAACCCGCCACCGCATGTACAGAGCATTATTTCACATTATTTCACATTCACAGTTACGTGGCTAATACCCACCTGAACAAACAGAATAAACACAGAGGCACATTAAAACCAAATGTCACTGTGATGTTCTCATTTTTCTCCTGCCATTGTACTATCCCGTCAGTTTTAATTTGACAATGACATATTGGAGTAAATATTCAGCGCGGGGACTTTAACATGGATTATGTGAATACCTAACATGGCCAGAGGGCAACAGATGGTTAGGCTGATACATCGGTTCCCCTTGTTTTTAATGATGCGTCATAGGAGGGTGCAGTGTTGATGGTTGCCACCGAGCACAATCAGTAGCTTTTCCCTCTCCCTTACCTGCCTGTCAAGTTACTGCTGTGGATACTAATGGGCCTGGGAGACACCCGCTCTTGTCTGTACCCACAGTGTGCGAGTGTATGTGTTCAAGAGGAGCTTCAGAGAGAGAAGGATGAGAGACAGAGAGCAAGTAGGGGGTGCAACTGCTGCCCAGCTGTATTTTGTTCTGCAGTGCCTGACCAGCTGGATCAATCTGTCCACACCAAAGCCTCAGTGTGTGAGCCAGCGCCTCCACGGTGTTGACTGGCAGAGCGGCTCCTGGGGATGTAGGGATGCAGACAGGTTTTTCTGTGTACGTGTGTGTGTTTGTGTATGCTGCCCGTCTCACACCGAGGGCTCGACCAGGGCTGAACCAGCATTGATTTTGTGTTTGAAAGGGTTAGCCGGCGCTGACCAATCATGTGGTTCACGAAGTAAAATCAGAAGAAATGAATACTCTCAGTTTTTGTCTGTATTTTCTTCTCTTTTTGCCCATAATTAACAGAATGAAAAAGCATTTTTTAAAATAATGGTCTCTCAGTTTTTGTTTTTTTTTTGCCTCTCTGTGCTTGGTCTCCACTGCTTATTTGGTTGTTATTGCAAAACCTGCCCTGAGTCGGTTTATATGGAAGTTTATGTGGAAGTTAGCCTGCTACAACGGTCCGGATTCTTAACTATTCTATACAATCTATAACTAAGAATAATCCTTACAATATTTATCAATATTTATCAATATAGTCCCCACCTGTGAGCTCACCCATTTGACTGCTGGCAGGCCGGCTCACTATGATGGGCAGGGGCATAAAATCAATGGATCAGTATATTGATTCATGTGGTATCATCATATGCATCGTATCTATCATGTGTTTATAAGTACAAACACTGTTGATGTCTTCAGGTTGAGCCCATATGAAAACTATTTTGGTTCATTAAATGTCTGCTGTCAGTCGTGTGGTGAGATCTAATTCATGTTTCCGTGTTTCTGTCACAAATTAAATTTGGACAAACTCTTACATAATTCAACAGTTGCCACAAGCCCTGCCCATTTCCAGCATTTGAATCAATTGTTATGCATCGCTCCTGGCTTGTGACCCAGGTTGTATCTCAACTGTCACGACCAGGGATTAACCCATGTTGACGGACTAGGTTTGAATTGACAAAAGAAGGGTTGAACACGGGTCAAATAACCCTGGTCTGACCTTGGAGATTAGTTTGAAAGGTGTGTGTGTGTTTAGATGCATTTGGCTGTGTTTTGTCCTCTCCTCTCGTCTCATCTCCTCTTGTCTCCTATCCTCTCCACTTGTTTCAGTTTGTTCACAGCCTGTGATGCTGCCCCTCAGCTTTCTCCCCGAGGGCTGCTCGGTGCCACCCTCGGATCAATTTGCTGTTGATTCACCAGCTACCTTGGCACAGGATCAAGCTGAAGAAGACAGAACAAATCTGACCTGAAAGAGCGAGGGAGGGAGCAGAGTGCTGCTGCGGCAGCAGGAGTTGCAGGCTGAATTTTATCACCGCAAGTCTTTAGTTTGAGGGGATGCTTAGCAACTGTGATTTTCTTGTTAACAGGAGGGTAATCATCCCTCCTTTGTTAACTCTTCAAGACATGCACACAGGCACACACTTTAGTGGGACTAAATATGCTGAGACCAACAGCAGGAGAATTCAAAATCACGAGCTTATTCACCACATTTTCAGGAGGCGACAAGGATGGGTGGCCTGCAGCTCTATCAGGTGCCAAGGCGTCAAAGATGTCAAAGCCCCCCTGATGGATTAAGAGGAGAAACATCAAGTTACATGAAAATACTACTTGCCATGTTGTTGCTGCCCGTTAGGAGTGAAACACTGTGCTCCCTAAGTGTTTATCGTCCATGTAGCTTTGATGCTTCAAACTCTCAGATGAAAGCAGAGGAGTGATGATGGTGTCATGAATATAGAAAGTGCTCGGTGTCGTATACCGCAAGTGTAATACCAGCCTCACAGGAGCATTGGGGAAATACCTGAAATACTTTAGCAACTCAGTCTCCAAACCATCAAACCCACATTCAGATTCACTGTGCACAAAAACAGGAAGCGCGAGGCTCTGCCTTCCTGCAGATAAGTACTTTGCTCCTTTTTTTTCCTCTTGTTTCTGCTTCTCTGCGTCTGCCAGACATTATGCGACATAAGCTTTACAGTAGCTCTCATTGTGCCTCCAAAACCTGCTTGGGAATACATTGTCAAGCATGTGCGGCTCTGTGCGGTGCAATAGAAGGATTAAGGAGTCTCATCCCATGAGCTGATGGTATGCACTGCGCTACCTGCTGAAATGCCGCAGACCTCTTTTCAAACCAAACGCTCAGATACTCGCACTGACTCCTCCTGAGACCGCTTTTAGTTCAAATTCCTTATTTTCTTTTGAGAACAATGGGAAGCCACGCTCCATGAACCCTGGACTCCTCATCTTTGTATTCTGGAGGGCTGGAGCCATAAACGATGCAGCAGTTTACATAAAGAAAGTGGGAAGGGGAGGGGAGGAGACCGAAGCAGAGAGAGATTTGTGTTCAAGTAATTGTGCTGATAGGTGCTCTCCTGCCAAGAGTATTTCTTCTTTCACTCCCTGTCATGGCCCATTACATGCCTCTAAAAACCCTCTAATCAGTCCTTGCTATCATTAATAAGAATTATTTATTTGGAAGCATGTTGTCTCAGAATATCTGTAGCTCATTCCCTAACCTTAGTTTTACTGTAAGACCAGCTATTGCCAGATTGGTTGCACTGGTTGCACTGGCAAGGTTACACTCTCAGGAGCTTATTTTGTTGCTTTAGAAAAGGAGAAAGTGCCATTAGATTATCTCTCCAAGCTTAAACCTGTCACCCCAGACTTAATTCATGCACAGTTCAAAACATTAGACGGTTTACTGCAGCCTTGTTGAGGAGACCTTTGCTGTGTCTGCTTGTCACTATGCAAAATTATCCACCAATGCCACTTGTTCCCTTGTGGATCAGGCAAATGCGATTGGCTGAAGCCAAGGATATAAGCTGACTTGTCATCATAGCCCACTCATTGGTATGCTTTTAGCACATCTCACACCAGTTTCATAGGAACAAGTTTTAAAGTGTCAGTGCACTTACATAGATCCCCATGTGTATATTCTCACACACACACACACACACACACACACACACACACACACACACACACACACACACACACACACACACAGTGGTGATAACGAATGGATGAAGAAAGAAGTGGGTGTCTCTGAGAGAGGAAAAGAGAATCAAGCCAAAGTCAAATTCAATGTCAATTTGCCCTCGGGGACTCTCTTCACTTCTCATGTTATATAAAAGACAAACTTGCCTTGTGTTTACTTCAGCCTATGGATTAGGCTTGACCTTTTTATCAGGATGTGATACAGATTTCTTTGCACATGTGCAGCTAAAAGGAGCTGAAACCCCTTAAGTGGGATGTTTTCTCCTTTTTTTTTTTTGTAAATTGACCCATCCCAACTCAAGGAGAGCGCTGTCTTTCCTTCCAGCCGGGTTGACATCACTTAGTGCTCCACTTTATGAATGATTGATAGCAGTGAGTGCCCCCCCTCCTCTGTGGCAGTCAGGTATGACAGGGGATGAGTGAGTGAGTGTGTGGGCTGGGGGGA
>OMLB01018899.1:0-12903 GCA_900302555.1 Myripristis jacobus | reverse complement strand
GTGGGGGGTCCCTGGAGCTGGCCAGGCCAGTGCTGGTCTGGGGAACCTGGGGCTGGACGGAAGCCATTTGCTGGGTGTCTGGGGCCGAATCAACAGAGAGGAAGAGGGAGGGAAAGAGCAGGGTGGTGTAGGTATTGGATATTCTGCTGTGTGCATATGTTGGCAGCGGGGAACTGGGAATTGTATTGGAATTAGAGAAAAGCCAGAGAGGAGATGCTGTGTGGGTGGTTGGTTGGGGTGTGAGGAGAATTACTGTACTGAGGGAAGGGGAGGAAGAAGGGGCAATGGGGAGATTTTAAAATTCCAGCAGGATGCAGCATATTTGAGAGCAGTGTGTGCATTATTCAAGGCATTTTAGAGTTTGTGTGAAAAGGCTAAGACTGTGGTCACTTGTTTACCAGGAGGGTGATGGCATGAAGACAATTACTCTAGCAGGGGCAGAATGTTGCATCTGTTTGTGTGCTTTTTTTCTGAATGCAACTCCTCCTCGTAGAGTGCGAGAAAAAGTGAATTAGATAGGGGTGGAGGGAAGATAGTTTGTTAACTAACATTCAGTAGCCACACATAACACACAAAAACCGAGGCTTTCCACAACAATTCCTCCCAAGTGCCCACAGCAATCTGGCCGTATACCCACATAACCAGCTCTGAGCAGCTGCTTACGAAACCCCAGTGGAGTATGGTTGACCCTCACACACAGAGGAGGGAGGCACAGTGGCAAATGAAGCTGAAAAAAAACCTCTTTAAGAGCTGGAGCAGGCAAATGTCCCTCTCTGTAGCACTTGTGCCCAGTTAACTACTGTCCTAGTAAACTACTGTAATAACATAGTGGCCGGCTGCTGGGGAGAAATTACACAGGCAAAGCTGAGTGTTTGTCTTTCTGACAAACATGGAAGAAGAGGCTTAGGAGGAGGATCGAGGAGTCAAATGGATGTGTTGCCCCGAAAGAGCTGTGGTTGTCATACCGAAAGGTGGTTGTTGTTAAGCCTATTGTATGTGCGCACGCATGTTTGGGTGATGATGCTGAGTAATTCGCAGTGGGACACAAAAACAGGAAGAATCCGTGTGTTTTAGCTCATGGCTCTAGCAGAAGAAATTCCACTCGCGCAGCGTTGCTTGCCTACAGGAATAAGTGAGTTAGAGGTGTTTATTCTGTATGTCTGCTGTGCTGATTTGTTTCAGTAATATACCCGAGGTGCTTACTCTGTCTCTCTCTTTCAGGGTGGTAAAGGAAGAGATTTCCGATGACGGTGCCAAGCTGCCATGTTTCAATGGCAGAGTCGTGTCATGGGTAAGACATAACAAACGGGATATGGTTTTTATTATTTCTGGGGTGGGCGTTATTGAAATTTCACTAAATGTCTGACTGTAAATAATTCCACCGAGGTTTCCCTGGATATTTCAACACTTGGCTCTTATCTCTAAAGTCAACCAAAATTATCAGCTATAGATTGTTTTCCGGAAATGACCTTCCTGAGCATTTCCCCTGACCTGCCTCTAACTCTGACCTGACATTTGTCTAATCAGCCGTCTTAAAATAACACACAACTCAATTTGAGGTTTCAGATACGCTAGTTGCACAGTTGTGGCTCATGCTGCAGCATAGCATTGGACTTTTCAGGTCCAGTGCATCTTTGTACAGTTTCAAACATCTTTGAAATGATTTCCTGGAACCTGTGGGAAACCTGAACCAGATTTAATAGTCCTGTCAGGTTGGGGCAGTAAGGAAATGGTTTCACCAGATCTACAGATCTATGGGTGAAATATGCTGGAAGCTTCAGCTATAGAGTGAGAAAAGTTGAAGAACACACTAAAAATGTGGATCGTATAACAAATGTTAAATCTAAAATCGAGCCTTGGTTTCCTTGATTTCAATATATATCAACTTTTTTAGCTAACGTCCTTGAATCAAGTGCCAATTTAAATATGAGTGGAGCTGCCTGCCTTACTTAAAGTTTTTGTCATGTATTTACAAAAAACTGCGTTGAAAACATGAGATTCTGTCAACCCACTGACAGGTTTTTTTCCTCCTGATTTGACTTGTTAGGATGGATATTGTTTCAGCGTAAGAGCCGGTTTGAAAGGCAGAATTTTACTAGATGCTATATTGGTGTCAGAAGTTCTCAGACGTATTATATGATCTAACAAATATGCACATTACAGTAAAGCCCAGCTGCAGAGCATGTGGAGCCAATAGTGTGGTCAATTTGCCAAATAAAGCAGAGGCAAGGCAAAGGTTAGTCAGTGTGGTTAAAACTGCATTACATTCATTAATGCGCACCAGGTTGCCAGCTAGATGTAGGGCAGCACAGCAACTCGCCAGAAACATCCTCAATCTTTCCATTTCACTAAAATGACCAGTCACTCTCCACTTCACAGGTTACATTTGAATAGAAACAAAACATCGGGACTTGGCCCAGATAAGAAGGTTTGGGGCCGAAGCATCTGTTAAGTGCATAAGAGTGAGGGGAAGGATTAAAAGACAGGGAACAAAGCGAAGGGACCAGAGGGACTGATATGTGATCTGCGCTCTGAGACGGATGGAGGGATCTTAGAGGATGAGTAGTTCGTATTCACACAGCCATTAGCAGGGATGAAAGAGCAGGGAGTGACTCAATAAGGAGTGTATGTTAGCCTGTATAGCCTAATAGGCTCCACTGGGTTGAATTTATTCTCATGGGCAGGGCAGTGCAGCAGAAACTTATTTATCTGAACAGACTGAAACACACAGAACTCCCAAGAACTGTGGAGTTACAAGGCCAAATTGTAGAACTGAAATATGAACCACGCATATGAATGTGGAGGCATTTCCAAGTACACAATACTGGTTTGCCGTTGAAATGCTAATGGGTGGGTTTTGGAAAATTTCAGCATTTTGTAGTTAATAGAAAAGGCACACCACATTTTTTCTGGCCAATAAGCGGCTATTTTTCACCAGGCTGATATTAACAACACCTCTTTTGCTGACTGTGTGTTTGCATGGTTCAGGTAATTAGATGCCTCGAGTCTTTCAGCCCAATTGTGAAGGTGTATTACCGTGTGTGTGTGCGTGTCTGTGCGCACTTTTGTTGTATAATCAGGAGAGACAGGTTAAGTGTAGGATAGCGTTTCAGAATAGAGACATTCCTCTGAAAAGAATACAATGTTTGTGTGTCAAAATAATTGACATCTAACCCCTTTTTACTCTTTCACCTTCCAACCCCCTTCCTCCTCCTCCTCCTCCCTTTTGACTCCTCTCTTTTCTCACCCTCTCCCCCTGCCCTTTCTGCACTGCTGACTCTCTTTGCTTGTGCAAATTTGTCACCGTTGCTCTTCCAAACTATTCTTGCCTTTCCTTTTGTCCTTGTCATGTCTTGTCTCTCCTTTGCAATACCCTTCTCTTTATGAATCCTTTCTAATTCTACTTTTTTCCCCCTTTGATTCTTCATGTTTCTCCCTCCTTCCTCCTCCTCCTCAGCTGGTCTCCTCAGACACTCCAGCAGCAGAGCCTCCAGTGGCGGCGGCACCCCCTGTGGAAACGTGCGCCCAGCCTTCGCCACCTCCGCCACCCTTGCCTCCTCCACCTGCAGAGAGGACTGGGGGCATTGGAGACTCCAGACCGCCATCCTTTCAGTGAGCAGCACGCATACAGACTCATATACACACACACACACACACACACACACACACACACACACACACACTCTTGAATCATTTGTGTCCACCTCAAGAGGCTCACAAGAACATGAACACTGAAGGTGCAGCAGTGTTGCGCAAACTGTTGGGTCACATTCACATTCAAATCTGCACTTTTACCACAACTTTAAAACACAGGTACACCAGTAAACACCCTCCCCACACCTCTTCTATAGTCATACTACTGTATCTCTAATATTGCATACACTCCCAGTATCGTATTTCCAACCATTAACACAAATGCATCCACCCATTTGAACCTGATCTTAGCCCGGGCCGCCTGCGGCTCTGGGAACAGCTTCCAACACATCATGTCATCGAGATGTAGGGATGTCAAACTGTTCATACGGTTTTGACTGCTGCCTTCATTGTGATATACATCATACACGTGTTGTGTCATGGGTTGGTCCAAGCCCTGAAGGGGTGTGTAAGGAATTTGGTATTTGTGATTTATTTTTATAAGTTGTGTACGCAGACTGGCCCTGAACCCTGGTGTAATAAATTCAAAGGCGTGGATCATATATTTGTTAGAGTGTTAGCCAGCGTTGCTGCCTTCCTGTTAGGAAGTGGAGCGATCCCCCTTGTGGCATCATTCTATCACTATTAAACACTCAGTATACTGACAGGTTAATGGGATCTTTTGTCATCTGACCCTTTCAGGAGGTGTTAAATGACAGACATTGACGTGCAAATGTAATATTACTTATGCTGAAGACTGTGCAGTTGGCATTGTTATTAGAATTTGTATGGACCAAAGTGAACTGTATTTATAACAGTTAATCTGATGTTTAGAGACATTTTGGTCCGTTTTGGGGGTATTTTTATTAAAATATGAAATCATACATTTTCATTGCATCACAGTAAATACATGTTGAATTTATATGATTAAAGATTTTCTCACATCCCATTCTTTTGCTGCAGTCATTGCAACTGTCGGCAGACCCTGCAGTAACGCAGGAGCTTGTTGTCTCACCCGTTTTTTAATTTAATTTTTTTTTTGTGTGTGTGTGTGAGGTTGGTATTTCTATATACTGCGGGCTGCATAGTACCAATATTTCCTGCTGCGTGAGGATGTATGTTTGGTTGTTGGCCAGTTTATTAAAACAATGCTCAATTTTACTCACCAAGAACACATTTTGAACACATCCCTGTGGATGTCCTTGTGGCTCAGTCGTCTTAAATGCATATCATCTAACCACAACGGTCTTGGATCTCTGTTGCTTGTCATCACTCTCTCTGTTACCACTTTCCTGTCTTCCCTCTCAGATGTACTGTACAATAAAGTGTGCTACCTCATTTTAAAGTTCAGAAGCATTTTCTGAACTTGTAAGGGCATTTTTTTGGCCCTGATGCCATTAATAATTTCAAACCCTGCAATCTGGACACAGTCCAACCTCAATGAGCACTGTAAAGAGATGGCAAAATACAGGGAAAAGCAATCCTGTGTCATGTTTGAATGAATGCAGCTGCGTGAGATGGAGTTCTCTGGTGTAGTTTGGATGCACTGCAATATGATCTCATAACATGTGATCTTAATATCTGATGTCAAGAGCTACTCTGAAGTGACAAGTGTAAGTGGAGTCACTGTGTCTACAACAATAAACTGAAAAGACAGAAAGTGAACATGATGGCACTCTTAAGGAGCCCATTACAGGCATGCGGCAATGCAAAATTGATCCTGTACAAGAGCTAGCCAGATATATTCTCTTAGCCAAAGAGTTTTCAAGTTATCAATATGACTAATGGAAATTGTACAGCTGCTATAGGTTCAGAGCAAATCATATATAATAATATGTTAAATAATTAACCAGGTGTCAGCCTTATTGTGACATTCCATTTAATTGAAAATGCCCACCAGAACGTGATGCAGTGAATTTATGTCGTCATGATGGATAATAGATATGAGTACCATATCTTGGATAATCAGGATAATCATTTTAGAAATTATTGTTGATCCCTAACAGTTAAATTAGATTTTTGTAATTCCATAGACCCATAATTCCAAGCATGGTTGTTTTAACCTCTACTGCTTCCTGTCTCCTCAGTCCCAATGCTGCAGGCAGTGTGGAGACTTTAGACGACCAGACTGAGACAGAGTCTGTAGTCTCCTTCAGGAGAGAGCGGCCTCGGCACAGAGAGAGCATGGAGCAACACGGTGAGAATCAACAGACTGCACTGTCTGTGGAAATGCCTCACAAACATCCCATGTTCTCATGCAGGGTGGTGTGCCATCAAGATTTGGCATGCTCCCAACTTCCAGGCAATGAATAGCTGATGATATAATCAAAGAATGAGGAGACGTGAGCCTCCTCAAGCCGAATGTTTGTCATTTAAGGAGCAAGCTTGCCGGAAAAGGCAAACACTGACATGAGCGAACTTGAAAATTCACAGTGAATGTCCTGCATGTTTCTCTCGACTCCTCTTGTGTCCCAGGACCGCGTATGAATGGGCAGAGTCGCCTGGAGCGCCACCTAGCAGGCTACGAGAGCTCCACTACAGTGATGAGCAGCGAGCTGGACACCACCAGCTTCTGTGACTCGGAAGACGACGACACCATGAGCAGGTGAGAAATGGATGGGCGGAGGAAAGAGGCATTCAGAGGAGGAAGACGGTCTGTTGGGTGATTTGAAGCTGAGCTGAAATGGGTGCAATTTTGAGACTTTTCTGTTTATTACAAAATCATGGATCAGATTGCTAGAAGTTTTTGCTAATGTGCACCTTGACTTTCATGACAAGTAAGAAGATTAGTTTGCCTTTTTTGTATTGCTTTCAGTAGCAAAAACACTGCTAGCTATCCAGTTTCGATTTTGCAGAGCAATTCATATTTTCTGTTTATTAATGTTATTATTTATTACGAATTAAAAACAAGAGCCCTCACACTAGCAGTAAAACTTCACAAAAAGTGTAAATCCATAAACAAAAATATATTTATTGGCCAGAACATATAGGGAAACAAAACAGTGCATAGTGACCGAAATAAAAGTGACAGAACGTGTTTTCAGGATTCAGGCTACCCCATCTTCAGTGGCTGGTGTTCACTCTGTTAAAATATTTATTATATGCTAATTTTTGTGTCTCAGCTGCACAGTAACGGTAACACAAAAATCAATACTGCTATAGTTTTGTCCTGTTTTCGTATTAAAAGATGTAAAAATTGCAAAAGAACGTCTTTGAAGTATCTACTTAGATTTGTCTTAACAAATCTTTGGGCTCCAAACACACAGAGTGTAATAAAAAGAAACGGCACTGAGGCAAGCCTATTAAAGGTTTAAGTCTGCACGCTTCACTTCCTGACCTTTCACCTTTTGTTGACCCTTGAACTTGAAGGTTTAGCAGCTCAACAGAGCAGAGCACAGCCTCTAGGCTGCTTAAACGCCACCGCCGGCGCAGGAAACAGCGGCCCCCACGCTTGGAGAGGGTAAGTGCAAGCTGTTTCCTAGACTTGTATTTCATTTTGATGCCAACCCATTCAGTCTGAAAGGTTCTATCCACTTCTGTTTATATGAAAGAGTGCTGTGTTACTTCTTTTTGATTAAATTATCCTTTTTAAAAGGTCAATTAATAAGTAAGAGCTGAGGTGCCACTTAAATAATCCACTCTCAGAAAGAATCCTCTTGCTTATAAAGAGTCTGTTTTGTCAATGTGTTAGTAATTGTGTCGCTTATGGTCATTTTGCTGCTGTCCAACTCTAGGCTTCATCCTTCAGCAGTGTGACAGATTCCACAATGTCCCTCAACATCATCACCGTCACACTCAACATGGGTCAGTAGGCTCCCACTGTGTCTCTTGTCTGTGGATGTCAGTCTGTCTCGGATGTGCTGAGAAACACAAAAACAGCACAACATCTCCTCTGGCACGAATGGGAGTGCCTGCCAAAAAACACAATCGTGAAATATCACATTGTCAAATGTTAATAATTTGGAAAGCAATGCTTGGCTGTTCTTGTTCAGTCACCCAGACACAAGACATTGCACTGCATTCAGATCCATTGCATCCATTATTAAAGGTTTGTTTTTGAGACAAATGTATGTAGATCCAACACCAACTCTCATCTCCGACCAACACAGAGAAGTACAACTTTCTGGGCATCAGCATCGTGGGCCAGAGCAACGAGAGGGGGGATGGAGGAATCTACATCGGCTCCATCATGAAGGGAGGAGCTGTGGCCGCAGATGGACGCATAGAGCCTGGAGACATGCTGCTGCAGGTGAGGAGGGGAAACCACTTAATTATAAATCAAATAAAACGCGAACCGTGCTTTATTTCAGTGGTTCCCAACCCAGTCCTCAAGGACCCCCTGTCCTCCAGGTTTTGGGTTCAGCTCTACTCTCGCACACCTGACCCAGTTAAGGTCCACATACCTTCATGCACACCCTGTTCAGGTAGATCTGTTTCAACCAATCAGCATGAAGCCCTTAAATGGCTCAGGTATGAAAGAGCAGAGCTGAAACAAAAACCTTCAGGACAGGGGTCATTGAGGACTGGGTTGGGGACCACTGGTATATTTGATCTACTGTAGATAGTAATGTCACTGTTCCAGCTTAATGTCCAATATGTCTTCAAGCTCAGAAAGAGCTTTTAATTAGATACTTGTATCATGACATTGGATCAGTTGTGAATTAGTGATCTATCCTTCGTGGCACAGCTGATTTACAGGGCAAAATGTTGAAATAATAATTTCATAATTGATAATTTATGGCAGAAGGGGTCCACCGTGACTAAATGAATATAAAGGAAACACTACTATCTACTTATCTGTCCGAGCCTTAAAGCATGAACTCCTCGCTAGCCTGTGAGTCACTAAAACCGCTTTGCTTTGTCTCCCATCCAGGTGAACGATATCAACTTTGAGAATATGAGCAACGATGATGCGGTACGGGTGCTTAGGGAGATTGTGCACAAGCCAGGGTGAGTAACCAGCCTGTGACTTTGGGTGTTGTAACACCAGCATTTTTTGGATCTGTGTCTGTACACAGAGATTACATGATGATTGTATTGACTTGGATTTTGCCACATCTTCCAGGCCCATCATCCTCACAGTGGCCAAGTGCTGGGATCCTTCTCCTCAAGGCTACTTCACTCTGCCTCGCAGTGAGTAGTGGACCACTTTATGTACTTTCCTCCAACAAAACAGCTTTTCTGTTTATTCTCTTATAGAGGTGTGTCTTATGTGATCAGGATTATTAAAATTTGATCAGCCAATACTGGGGACTGCACCAGTAACTTTGTTTTTGTTTTGGTTTTGGTTTTGTTTTACATAATATTCGCTGTCTAAATTCAGACTTGTGAGATACTATCTATAAGAACCGGTACTCTTTCGAATGACATTTCTTTGAGTGCCCAATTGAATCAGTAGTATTGTAATTAGCTTTACTGCACCACCCCTCAAAACACTTATATTGTAAACTACAGTTAACTGGCTGCGTTCTCTCTGCAGTTTAAATTGAACACTGCAGACACGGGAACAACCCACCTGCTTTCAAACAGCATGGATGACAGTTGTATACAGCAAGAGCTTTATTTCAGTTTGTAGAAGGGGAAACACATTTAGAAATGGAATGCAATTGATCAAACAACCCCTGGCTGAAATGATATGGTAAATCCACCTAGATTGAGGCTGATACTGGAAATCCTGTCTGCATTTTTACAGCAACAGTGACAGTTTGTAACTTTTTTCCCTTGATCTGTTTGTGTAGATGAGCCGATCAGACCCATTGACCCAGCAGCGTGGGTGAGCCACTCTGTGGCTCTGACTGGGGCCTACCCTCCCTATCCAGGCAGCTCCTCCCTCAGTACCATCACCTCCTCCTCCTCTGTCACCGAGACTGAACGTGAGCACCTCCTTCATCCTTACACACCTCTTGTTTTCTTGCTGTCTGAGTGCTGTGATCCACCTCAGTCTGTTCTCTGCCCCTCGCTTTATTTTCAACAGTTTTGTGTCCATACAGCACTCGCAAAACTACATCCATCCTCAATTTCTGAACTCTGTCTAGCTTCTTTGTTAGCATGCAAGGCCTGAATGCCATTCAATATTGGAAAGGATCTCCTTCCTATTGTAGTCTCTCTCCTGTGTCTTGCCTTGTAACGTTTACACTAGAATCACCTTTCACTTCTGTCTTTTTATTTTGTCACTGCTTTTATTTCACTTGATAAATGATGTCTGCATCTTTCTTTTCTTTGATCGCCTCTTCATTTGCCATCTCTTTCCTCTTTGCTTCCCACCCACTTCTTCTTTCATTTCTGTAACTTTGCACTGCCTCACCATCTTCAATTTTCCTTCTCTCTTGCTCTCTCCAGGTTTTGATGACTTCAACCTGTCACTGCACTCTGACATGGCATCAGTTGCCAAGGCCATGGCCTCGCCAGAGTCTGGCCTGGAAGTCAGGGATCGCATGTGGCTGAAGATCACCATCCCTAATGCTTTCCTTGGTAAGACATAAAAAGTGGAGACTTGGAAAGAAGAGCACGGTGGTGTAATGAACTTCTGTGTGCCTCACAGGGCTTTACAGGGCAGGCATTATGTTTCCACAATTAAAACCGCGTGATTTGTGAGAGGAAAAAAAACTCACCAAGTACAATGTGATCACCAGTTTTGACTGAAGATGTTGTCCATTAAATTGAAATCACCTGCATCTGAATCACATGGAGTAATTATGTGCTCTACGTCTGTTCATTTTGGACTTATGAATAGAAATTTTAGCCTCTTATACAACTTTAGAACTTGCATTCCTTTCATGACATACTGTAAATCCTCCCACTTACAGGTCGTTACACTTACCAAATGCTGACGACAGTAAATTTAGCTTTCAGATGATAATCATTTTACTTCTAGCCAGTACATTGAACTCATTTTCCTGCTGTTAACATCAAAAGTTTTGTGGTAACTGGAGGACGTTAGATACAGACTCCAGTAAAGTAGTAAATAAACTGACATATTTGACTGAAATCTTGCCACTGTCCTGGGCCTAATAAGGTAAACTGCCAGTAAATGTAAAATACCAAAACTATGTTGACTATTATAATTTAGATTTTAAACTCAGGAATGATGTGTGTGGATCATAACTCTCCAAGTTAAATGCTAACTATGCCATGTTTTATCTGTATGTGTAATATTCATTACTTGCGCTTAGAAGATACTGTTGCATTTGTATTTTGGACGTATGATTTTATATTTACACATGTACGGCTTGTAAACAAAGCTTTTCTGCATCCACGTCCAGGCTCAGACGTGGTGGAATGGCTGTACCACCACATTGAAGGCTTCCAGGACCGCCGCGAGGCCAGGAAATATGCCAGCAACCTGCTGAAGGCCGGTTTCATTCGGCACACCGTCAACAAGATCACATTCTCTGAACAGTGCTACTACATTTTTGGAGACTTCAGCGACTGTGAGAACTGTGAGTATCTGTGTTTTGAGGAAAAAAACGTAACATGTACACCACAGGATGACTTGCAACAATCTCAGTGAGTGTTGTCCTTAATCATATTTCAAATGCATGACTGATGTTTGGAAAAAGACAGTTACATGGGTCAAATCTGCAACTTACAGTTCTGGAAATGTGTTTATAACCACTAGAAATCGCTGCCAATAGTTTACTAGTGATCACAAGAATTCAGTTTTCCAACAAGCAAAGCAAGTCTTAAGTTCACCAAATTGGGCCTCAGTTTAGCCTAGTTAGAGACACTGTGCCCTGATAAAAATGTCATAAGTTTATTTTCTGTAACAGAGACAGTATCCCTTTGCACTCTTTCTAGCTTTTTCTGTATCCCAGTTTTCTTGGTTTTATACCCATTCTTGCAAACAGTGTATTTATGCATCTAATAATAACCATAGAAACAAAATTTCTAATACCATTGTATGTCATCTGATATCCTGGATTGAAAGGAAGTGGATTTTGTGTTTACAGCAGAAAGCTTGCTGATTTTATCTACAGTTGCATTATTATTTATTCAACTTGAACTTATTTTTCAAACAGCCTTGTTTCTTAATCCCTCCCTTCTTCATTTCCTCTGCCCAGATATGGCCAACCTGTCCCTGAATGACAACGACGGGTCAAGTGGGGCCTCAGATCAGGACACCTTGGCCCCTCTGCCTCTCCCTGGGGCTTCCCCTTGGCCTCTGATGCACACCTTCCCCTACCAGCCGTATCCCACACATCCCTATTCCAGCCAGCCACCTCCCTACCATGAGCTCACCAGCTACAGTTACAACCCCGGCAGCACCGGCAGCCAGCACAGCGAAGGTGAGCATGGACGCTTATCGGATGCGCAGATCTGAAGGGATCTGATGAGTTGTGTGATCATTAAGACTCCATCATGTTGCTAGTGCCTAGACAGACTTTTGAGGTTGTCTTGTTTTTTTCCCTGTCTCTGTGACTGAACATGGTACAAGTTTTAGACTTTAGCCAGCCTGGCTGTGCTGATCAAACCTGTTAGGATCCAGTCCTAAATACCCATGAAATGTCACCTTACTTCATTGATCTTAGGTATTTACTGTTAGAATGGGAAGCTAGGGTGGTACTGAGTATGGAGAGGTATTGGTTAAAATGTAAACCAATAGGCTGGAATTTAGGTGGAGAGAGACAGTTTCATTTGAGGGGATGATTAAAGGGGTAGGATTATAGATGAGTTTTAGATAGATAGATAGTTTAATTGGTTGAACATTTTATTTACTGGTGCAGTATGAGGTCACCATTTTAAGATACACTGTTTTCCAGGAACTAATAGTAATGAAGATAATAACTTTTTTATATAGCACTTTTCTAAAATACAAAAAGTATGGAGGATCATTTCATGGGGGCTAACAGAAGTGTGTTTCTCCTCTCAGGGAGCCGGAGCAGTGGGTCGACGAGAAGTGAGGGCGAGAGGCGCCGCAGCAGTAAAGGTCCCGGCAGCACCGTGGGGGGAGAGAAATCCCCCTCCGGCGGGGGTGGAGAAGGCGGAGGAGCCGACTCTCGCTCTGGCAGCGGCAGTGAATCAGAATACTCCACTCGCAGCAGCCTGAGGCGCGGCCACGGCTCGGCCACTCCCAGCGAGCACAGCCACGCCTCCACCCAGCGCTCACATCACCACCGCATGCCTCAGCCGCCCCACATGTCACCCTACCCACCAGGCATCCCGCTGCCCTACAACCCCATGATGGTGATGATGGTACCACAGCACCCGCACCCAGCTTTGGGACCCGCTCATGCTCTCCCCCACGCCCAGCAGCTGCCCACAGCCCCTATG
>OMLB01018898.1:0-16113 GCA_900302555.1 Myripristis jacobus | reverse complement strand
TGTGGAAGATTAGTAGTGTGTTTAAGTAATAGGTTAATAGACCATAATGCATGCTTATACATACACACACATGCAGACACACACCAAAAACACATACACACAGGCTCTTTGTTCAGAGTAGGCCCCTGCTGCGGAAAAATGATTTATTCCCTGTTAGTTCTGCTCCCCGTATTACTGACAGACTGAATCACTGAGCTCTCAGTGTGTGTGTGTGTGTGTGTGTGTGTGTGTGTGTGTGTCACTGTCTGCTGTGATTCTGGCTGTTTGATCACTGTTAAATGTGGCAAAAGTGTGAGTGAGAGGCTGACAATGAGAGAAACAGATACGCACAGGTTTCTAACAAGAACATCAAGTAGATGTAACTGGACAGATTAAAGAGAGTCACTCAGGTGCCCATGTCTTTGCATATCATTGCATTTATGCTTCCCTTTGCTTCTTGCTCTGTGTACTCTGTATGGTCTATCACAGAAGTATGAGATCAGGAGTATTTTGTATACGTTGTGAGATACAGTACCGGCACACCTTGGTTTTGCACTGAGCAGATATCACTTGTATGTCATCAAAAGACAAGAGAAAAACATGGTGGTGTACCTTTGTGGAGTGGAAATCCCCTATATTCTCCATATATTCTTTATATTTCCTTTGTTCTCAATCTTCCTCATCCCTCATCCCTCATACCCTTACCATGGGATCATTGATTCTTTGCATTCCACTAAATAAATTTAACCAGTAACACTTTATTTGAAATTATGTTCATAAGACTGTCATGGTAATGATAGCTGCCATCAAGCTGATGAATATTTATGACTGGTGTCATTCAGTCAATTGTGTCACTTTCCCTACTTTGTTTTTGCCGTGACAGGTTGACAATAGGTAAGACAATGTTAAATAATGTTCATGTCACAGCTATGTCAGTGGTATGTCAGTCATCCAAACACACCTTGAAAATAAAGTGTTACCATTTAAAGCTGCACTAAGCGATTTCTGACCACCAGAGGGGGTTGAGAGCTACAAGTGGGTTCACGACACAAAACCGAAAGTTAGGGCAAAAAATGGAAACAAGGAATCTATCTCACTGTCACAAGGCCCTTGCTGGATTACTTGGATTATTTTGTCTCTGACAAATTTGAAAATGTGGTGAAGCTGCAGACTTTAAGCAAAAAAGGTAAAAATCTGCTTTTGATGAACTTTTCCTTTCGCGCAGTGCTGATTGCAGCAAGAGAGGCACTGGTGTGGCTGATTTAGGTATGTTTATCTGTGTGGTTTCAGAGATACTTTGAAAGAAGTTGAAGAAGCAAGGGGGTGAATTGGGAATGGGAGAGCGCTGATTTTATACTTTAGCGGGAGGGGTGGGCAAAGCTACATTCAAGGCCAGTATTTGACAATGAACAGGGAAAAGAGATAGAAAACAGCAAAATACCTTGCAAAAAAGCCTAGCACCTTGATGTTGATTCATATAATTAGCAGTGCAAAAATCTCCATAAAGCACAGGTTCATTTCAGGAATGTTAATCAGGCTCTGTAATTGCTTAGTGCAGGTTTAACAGCACATCCATAGTAGCATTTCCACATGACAACTGCGCTGGTAAGTTTTTATAAGCCAGGGTGAGTCTAAATTTACTCAGTTTTGGGTCCTGAAGTAAATAGAGGCACAAGATGGAACTGCAAGTGAACAGAAATACAATATGAAACATTAATGAAGCTTCTGATTTGCACAGTCAAGCCTTTGCATATTGCCTGGGTTAATGCCCCCCCACTGCTATTGTTAGCCACATCCTCATAACACACATCTACATTTCCAAATTTCTCCTCACTTTTCGAAGTCACTTCCTGCATACAGGCATGACAGTCCTCCTGGCATCAGAATACTTTGTTCCTCCAGCAATATATATTACTATCCATATTTTGGACAGATGTATCCAAATACAGGCACAATATCTCATTATCTAATGCCTTGTTCAGTTCCATCACCGTAAAAGTACAAAAAACACAAAACAACAAACATCCCTTAAAATGATGGAAATGAATCTATCTGTTAATCTGGATGGTACAGTAAACCTAAACTGAGCTGCCAACACTATGAAGCTGTGAGGATATGCCAGTTCCACATGTTGGATATTTACCAAAAGTAAATCAGATCCACCACCACCATCACACACCCCAAATGTCCATGCAGTGTGGAAATGGAAACAATTCTTCCTTGGCCCATGACCAACCACTCCAAAAAGTTTCATCCAAATCTGTTCATAACTTTTAGAAATGTCCTGCTATCAAACAAATAAAGCAAACATACAAACAGAATCGGGAGAAAATATAACCTCTGTCCAACAGATAGGAAGTAATAATTATTGAAACAAATTGCACATTTAACATTTGAAGAAAAAAGGGACCCCTGCCTTTTACAATTCAACTTCCAACTCAGCTTTCCTAGCTCCATGATTTTTCCCCCCAGTGTTATTAGTCTATCTCCATCACCAGCATTCCAGCATTGGGCAGTGCCATAATGTGATTCCTTTTGTCAAAGACTCCTGTAACAAATTTCTGTCTGAGTAATAACATCATCCCAGTAACACTTATGTTATTGTGGGACTTATTATACCCCTTCAATGTTTTCTTTTTTGTCCTTTAATATTTTTTTCCCTGGCAAGGTCTAATAAGGGCAGGTTATGTAACACACGTATGTAGTTATAAAGCAAAAACAAAGACAGAGTATGGATGATATGCTTATCTTCAGCCCCTGGAGGTATTCCAAATACTTTGAACTTTTGTTTGTACAGCCCCTTTTTTGACTCTTTTCTATTTGCCAGGCTGTTCCTTTGTGTTCTACATTTCACTAGTTTACTACGGGCATGTGTTTCCCAAAATGCCCACTAACATTGCTTGAATGCATATAATCGATTAGACAAGAGCCAAACTAGTGATTTTGAATATCTTTGAAAGAAATAAAGACGATTACGTGTAGGTTTCAGAGGGTTAAATGTCAGGACAAGGCACATTTTGCTCAGGCTTTGCTTTGTAATCTGAGGAGTCTGGCTTGAGCTGATACAAAGGACGCATGTATAGAATTAAATAAGAGACAGGTTAAGATTTAAATAACACAAGCATAGAGGCTGTGCATCAGAGCCTGAAACGTGTCCACATAACATCAGCTCTTTATAATCACACCCTCGCTAATCCCACTGAAAAAGAATAACGTCAGTCTGAGATGGAAACAGAGGATTTATTCAGAGCCTATCCATCCGAGCAGTCAGGGTTGACCGAGTGTGTTTGTGTAACATGTTGACCTCTGCTGGGTGCTTTCCCCTGGAGGAGGACGCCCTGGTCTCCAAATCCTCTTTGATTTCCAATAACACGTCCTGTACTCTAATAGCTCTCTAGGAGTAGACGGCCATTAGGGGACCAAAGAGGAGATGACAGGTTCAATTGAGTGTGAGCATGCAGTGGAGGAGGATAAGGTGCGGGGTGTATGGGGCAATGGTAGGGGGCTGTGAGTGTGTGTGCCTGCACGCATGTGTGTGTGGTTCGGGAAAATAGGTTGTGGAGCACCAACGCCTGATAGGATATTATACAGCACAGAAAAGTAAGAGTATAATCTCCAGTTCGGCGCGCTGCAAACACTTTAATTGAATGAAGGTCATTGCTTGCAGCACAGTTATTCATAAAGGTTTGAATTTGTAAGAAAGACAGAATGCTTTTAGTTTAAAACGAGTTAAATGGGGAGAGCAACACTATACACTCACGCTTAACACTACAGACACAGTAGCTAAACAGAACAAGAAAATAGGTGCTGATTTTTTTGTTACAGTCTCACCTGCACTGCCCTGACATAGGGAGGACAGAGGAGAGCACTGTGTTCAATTCAATAAATTCAGGAAGTGGATTTTCTTCTTGTAAACCATTTGGCACAAGAAAAAAAAAGAAAAGAAAAATACAGTCAAGACATCTAACCTGCAGCAGGGCAACATACTGTAGTGAGTGGGGAAATGGCCCATCAGCCAGGCAGTGCAGGTTCAAGCCCTCGAATGAGCAAGCGTATGTTTAAAGCCTGTGTACCTGAGCAAGAAACCCACCTACGCTGTACTCTGACCTCCCTATGGAGAAGGGCTAGTGCGAAAACAATTTCTCCACAGAAAAAAAAGTATCATATTAAGGAAAATATGAGAATGAATGCTCTATTAGTTAAATTGTTTGCATTTTCTATTTAAATTTTGAGCAGGCTGAGATGGATTTGAATTGGCCCCTCCCCTGCGTAGGAGCAATACAATATGTATAATCCATAGTGTAGTAGATAGAATAACCTATATTTTTTATCATGAATGAAGTAAATACATCCCTTGATTGAAGACAGTTGGAAGGTATGCACTCTAAAACTCTCAGTCACAAAAATATTTTTGAAAAGCTCATTTTCCTCTCCACTGCCGTGCATCATCAGAATTTGCAACGACACTGAGGATATCCAGAGATGCGTTATGTGTATATAGATTCACAATAGCCTTATTACCATCACACTTTTGCCCGCACAGTCATGCAAACTTGGCCAGACACTTGTTACAGCAACTTATGCCAACAGATTCAAAAGCAGCTAAATCAACAGAACTCGCTGAAGGCAAATCCACTTTTTGTGACGATGAAAACAAAGTCAGTGTTTTCTCGTGGGTGGTTATGTGCTGGGCATTTTAATGCAGCCATAACTGATGCATGACAGCTGAGAAGCCCAAACAACACTGAGTTTGTTAGCCATCGAGTTAGATAACAGCTGTTTTTCCTAAGAAGACCTGTTTTGGTAGACAGTCCACACACATTGAAGCCTACTGTTACGGCCAATCAAACATAAGCTACACAAAAAATAAGAGGCAGTGCTATCTCTCTCCCTTTCGCGCAAACACATGCATGTACACGTGTGTCCACACACACACACACACACACACACACACACATACCCACACACTTCCATACACATAAACACACACACATGCATATAGGAGTTAAAAACAAATTTCCTTCTTATACCAAACACACATAAAAAAGGGTAAAGAACCAAGTGCTAACTATCACACACACACAAACGGTACATGGCCATATGCCCATGCGCACTCTCACACACACAGAAAGAGAAGCTTGTGCATAGAGAGACACAAACAGAGGCAGACTTGCCGTTTGATCCAGCTTCGCATCTCGTCAATTATTCAGCATTCTGCTCATAGACATCGCCTTAAAGAGGGCATAAAACATGCACGAGGCCCACATTTGGAAATAACGAGAACATTGCCTCTGTTTAAAATGCAATGCTTACAAGTAAAGATTGATTTAGGGTGATTTTCTATGTTCACTTTTCAGTGGAAACAAAGAAAATCACTGGTCTTTTTCTTTCTTTTCACAAATCAAGGCTATCTTTCTCTCCCTGTCTGCATTCGTCTGGTTTCTCGCTCTCCTCACTGATGCCTAAGTCTTTTGCCCTGTAAGCACGAACAACAGCAGACAAGGGGACATCTGAAACAAGAAGAATGAGTTGGCTGGACAACTTTTCCAGAATTATTCATGCACTCCTATAATGTCACAGGGATCTGATCTATATTCTGGGAGCGGTGAACGACAACATGATTTGTCTCATCATTGTGTATTAGGCCCTTTACAGAGGAACAGTCAGAGAAGGAGAGACAAATAGAAGGAGATTTGGGGGTGGGTGTAGACACATGATGGAGTAGTAAATAAATGAGGGGACAAAGAGAACAGGAAAGGGGGAGAGAAGGAGAGGAAAGAGAGTAGGGGAGGTTTTGAGGAAGATTTGAGACAGAAAGAGAAAGAAAAGAGGGGATAGAGGAAGGGAAAAGCAGGAGAGTGGCAAGTAAAAACGGTCGTTTTATAATGCATACAGATACTCCCACTGTCTGGTGTCAGGTATAAAACATGCACAAATAGGACAGTGCAAGTCACTTGAATTATTAAAATAGTCCTGTCTGAGAATAACAATTGCTTAAAAAAATAATTTAAAAAAACCATCCATAATTTCAGTCATCGCAGTTCTTTCATTAGCTCCACGTTAACATAATGTCAGTACATGAAGAAACCAAATTAGCCAGTGTCCTGCAAGAAAACAGTCCTGTCACCTGATCTAGGCAGGATTCTCCAGAGAGCTGACAAGAAAAAAAATGAGTCACAGTAACAAACACAGCAACATCAGAAACAATTTAAAAAAATAATAATAATGATAATCATGCATTTGCATTTTAACACAATTTCATTACAAGCAAGTCTGACAATTACATGAAACATAATTAAAAGTAGATGAATGCAACAAAGATGAACCCTTTCATACACAAACTATGAAAGCCTGAGTCCAGATTTTTTTCTTATGTGTTTTTACACTTCTTTGGGCATGAATATTTCTGTGAGTCTCCATACTTCTTTCAGGATGCAGGACTGGTATTACCATGTCATTCTACTAGTATTAATATGTTTTCAGCAACAAGAACTGACAGTCTCTGCATAAACCTCAATGTAGGGGAGCAGCAGAGAGCACTCTAACAGCTGATATGCAATTCCACCACAGAAACCACTGCATTTAGGAGAAAATGACTTTTAAACTGTCTTTTAAGCTGTCCACTGTAGTGACCGCTATGCGTGAAAGGGTTAAAAAAAAAAAAAATGAAACAGTCATTAATAAGAATTGCTAATTTGCAGAAAATGTGGAGGAAGGTGTAGAGAAAGGTGTAAAAAAAAACCCTCAGGTGATGAGGCGTTTTATTTTACAGACAAGGGCAGCCACACAGACAGCACAGTGAAAAACCTTCTCTCTTCGGTTATCATTTGCATAATAAGATAATTGTAGACTTGGAGCCTGTTTCTTCATCATTTTTATCAATGAGCTCTAAACAAAATTGCATTGCCTCTGCAAATAATGATGATGTTGAACACATGAAGCACACACAGCACATCTTCTTTTGTGTTGTTTAACAGCAAGGCACGTGTGCATGTTGTGTTAATGAAGCAATATCATACAAGATGGAGTGCTGTCATACTGGCAGCTGTGATTCGGTTGAGGATAATCACGGCCATGTATAACAGCACGACTCTGAGTGTGATATCGCTTTTATACAACAGTTCAACAAACAATGCCATTCATCTGTAATAAGACACAAGAGATTATGACTTGCTTATTTAAACAATTTTCATCTGTGCCAACACAAACAATTTAGTCAGAATTTAAGCTTCAACTGAACTGAAAATAAATGATTTCCAACCTCAAGCTGGCTGGCCCATCACGTTTCCATGGCAGTAACATTATCTGCTCATGCTACTTTATTGCCCAGAAGGTCACCTGTTGAGCAACACTTCCTAAACTTAAACTTGTTGTTTCTGGAAATATGTCCACCTTCATGCTGTCGCGGAGCAAATTTAGTTATAATGTATAAATGGCAGTTATTGTATATGAGGGTTATTACAGTGAAGTTTCCTCCTGTCCAATCAAATCACCTGGTCGAATCTGTTGTATAACAAGAAACACACAATGTGTCTTGACTTAAACTACACTCATGAATTTGCTGAAAATGGTGCAATTTTCATTGTACCAGAGCATTTGTGTACAAGCCTTAATTATGCTTTTGTCAGCAGAGAGCTTGGGAAACGATATTAAGCATTCATGATGGTGTGACTCTATTATTTGAGGCCATAAAAGACTAATTTGGGCATGCGTGTTTACCAGGAGTGTGATAGTGTGGCTGCACAGTGGTGATGACAGCAAAGAGGGTGTTAAGGGACCAAGAGACACAGTTCACTCACTCTGCCTCCAGGCTAAAGTAACACACTCGCGCACACACGCACACACACACACACACACACACACACGGACATACACAGACACAAAAACAGAAATGCATGTAAAAACATCCACAAAGTCATACATACTTACACATTCATTCACTGTACGCACAACCTAATAAAGCATCCACTCAAAAACAAACACACACACACACACACACACACACACTCTTTCTCCCTCTCTCCCTCTCTCTGTCTCTCTCTCCCTCCCTCTCACTTTCTCTCTCTTTCTTTCTCTCTCTCTCCTCTAGGCCATAATAACACATGAATCTCAGATCCCTCGCTGCAGCCCCTGAGGGCAAAAACAAAAAGTCCTTCCATGTCCCAGTAAGTGCCTTCCGAAGTTTTCTATGGGGAGTAGACCAAATACAGGATGCCCTTCTAACTCCTCCTGTGGTCATATGCACATCTGGGTCATGGTGTGACAGCTGGGCTCCATGGTTTACTGTATGAGCACCATTTTGATGGCAGCTTTGAAAACAGTATGACACCAACACGGATCCACATGCTGAGGCATTCTCCGTTAAATGTTGCCGACATGACAGATGTGTAGTGGCCACCTCTTGACTTGCTGTGTATTTGATTAACTTTGTGGCATCCATGGCACTCTGGACCACAGCAATAGAGCATATGGAGTATGCACACACACACACACACATACAGAGCATTTGGTGCTCTTAAAATTATTGAATTTGTGAGATTGCTCGTGTTGTACTGTGCTGTGTTGTGGGTCTAACACTGCACTCAGGGCAATCTGCACAATGCACTTATTATAACTCACATTCTGCCACTTGACTGGTTCAGATGCTGAAATGGCATTCTGGCACAAGCTCACTCTTATTGTCTCCTGGTTAACATGATGCTCAAAGAGTGAGGCAGCTCTTAAGATTTCCATGTGAATGAGCCCAGAAAATGCTACTGCTCCTTTAACATCATTACCAGCCTCAGTAAGAGACTGGGCTATTTTGGTGACATGGTTGATTTGAAATGTGGTAACTGCACCGATTGTTATGCGCAGTCTTTCAGTCATCCAGTGAATTGGCACAGAATGGTAATAACTGTAAAAGCTCTTTCTTCATGAATTGATGGCACCTGCTGCAAAGCACAAACTCATGGTGAATGGTAAAGTCCCACAGGGCGCGGTAACTGGCAGTTGGATTTAAGATGGGATTACGTGGTATAAAGTAAGTGTGGAATGGCCTGGCAGTAGTTATGATCAACATAGCCACCTTTCCCTCTCCTTTTGATGCAATGCACTATGCACCACAGTGCTCTGTCAATTTTGTGATGCACGAAAATAATCTGATGCAGTTCCGTCCCAAAAACTTCCCCCAAGAGGAAACTGATATCCCTGTGAGGGAGGTACAGAATCATCACTGTGGATATATGGCATCTTAAATCCTATTAGCACCTTAATAGCTTGGGTGGAGATGACACATATGGCTACCTTGTTGCTCTGATTTTTTTTTTTTTTTTTGGAGAAATGTTGCCCATGTAGGAACCAGTTCAGCGATTACAGGCGAAGAGCCAAACAGAAGTTGGCAGTGAACCACATGAACAGT
The DNA here is from genome assembly GCA_900302555.1 of Myripristis jacobus. Lineage (NCBI taxonomy): Eukaryota > Metazoa > Chordata > Actinopteri > Holocentriformes > Holocentridae > Myripristis > Myripristis jacobus. Next base: position 6,734 of record OMLB01018898.1, on the reverse strand, counting down.
TTGGCTAGAGGAGGGAAGCATCCACCAGCCAGCCTCTGACATCTGTGGAGAATACAGCCACTTCCACAGTCCTACATCCACGCATCATGGCACACAACTGACAGTTCTACGCTTTCTTCCTGCTTGAGGGATTTATCAAATTGTCTGACATATCATCCACAAAATGGCGTGTAATTATTTGAGCAGGATCTGCTTACGAGTGCATTGCTTGGTAAAGCCATGGAAAGAGCACAGAGCAGACTTTTCTTTGTGGCTTGCCAGTTTGACCTGGTCTGAGCAGGCAAGCAGCACAAGCACAAATCCTGGTTAATCCTTGTCACCAAAACTGCACTGCTCGGCTTGATCGCTGCTGACACACCCCCTGCTGCACCTCTTCTCCCTCTTCGGCACGAGTTTGACTCCACGACAAGCCAACAAAATCCTAAATGGGCACAGGGACAAAAAAATCTCTGTGCCCAATACAAATACCACTTTGCTATGTTGCAAAACCATTGCATGTGTCATCATAAAAATGGAGCCCTAAGAGTTTTATCCTGCTCACCAGCAGAAAGCACAGCAGAGCACAGGGCTTTTATCGACAGAAACTACCTGAACCAGCTGGCAGACATTTTAATAAAGCCACTGCATGTCCTCCATCCTCTTTTTCCTAAAAAAATAACTTTGTAAGGCATTTCTAATGGCTGTAATTTTGATTATCTCTTGTTGCATGAGTTGATTTTGAAGCCACTACTTGCAACTTTGCACTGGCTACCTAAGTGTTTAACTGTTTGGCGATCAAGGCTCGTGAGGGAGGGAGATCCTGCCTTTGTGGTGGCGGCTCCAAAGCTCTGGAATAGCTTCACACTCTCGATCAAAGGCTTACTCTCCACTGACCAACAAGAAAAAAAAACTAAAAACATTTTTTTTCCTCTAAAAGTAAAAACTCATCCATGTTTGCTCTTGGTGGATTTTGTATTTTATATTCTTATTTATTTATTTATTTATTTTGTCTCTTCCTACATTTGTGCACCTATTTTGATATGACCTTGTATTTTATATTTGCCTCTTATTGCTGTTCTATGTGTATGTGTGTGTGTGTGTGTGTGTGTGTGTGTGTGTGTTTGCAATAGTTTAGATCTAGTAGTTATATTTCAAATATCTTGTCAAAATGTCTAACAAAGCAGGTAGATTCAGCAGAAATTAATTTGTGTTGTGTCAATCTTATTTTCACCCACCCTGCTCATTCTAACACTGTGATCAGAAAATATAACAGATCTGCAGACAATATCACAATAATAGAACATAGATGCAGATATTTTTAAATGTGTTTTTACATATGGGGATAATCGTGTTACAAGTGTAGTCAAACTGTGTCTAAAGCTATGCTATCAATCTAACTCAGTTTGTGCTTCTGTCTTCCCCTCATACAAGGCCCTTTTCTGCCTCAGGACCTAAAAACAGGGCCAAACTAGTATTATCTTTACCACCTCACAAGTTCAAACCCAGCAACAGACAATATCAAATCCTATAAAAGCACCCCGGAGGAAGACACTGGACGTCTCCCTCCTTACTCATTGAAAGTCACTCAATGTAAGAGATCCAGCTGCTGCTCAAAGATCCTCAGACATGAAATGCAAATGTTCAGAGCACAGGGATGAATGCACCATACATTTATGTTAAATTACATGCCAGTCTCCTTTATTATGCCAAAAGATATGACATAAATTGTGTTTCAAAGAAAAAATGAGTGACATATAATGAGTAAGGCCTCATTTTGCCCAGCTGACCCTTAATGGAAACCATGATAGAAGCACTCATTACACAGGATGGCCTTCCTCTTCCATTGAGTGGACATTATTACTAATGTCCCGTCAATGTCCTTAGGCCATATTGCAGTCGCCTAAAGTTACTGAAAGCAAAAGGGAAATAACCTCTCCTGTGACCCCTATTTTGTAAGGCTTTGCAGGGTCAAAGGTGATATATAATGAGATCAGCCATCAATGTGTTGGTGTCACCAGCATAATACCCATGAGGATAATACCTGTCAATAACTATACTGTATATTTAGTACAATGTAGAAAATATACAGGGACACCTTTTTTTTTTACCCAACAAAATTATCCTATTATCCAAATAGATGAAGAAACTGAATGTAACTCAAAGCCTATTGAATATTGAACCACAGACCCCCTCTGTACCTGCGTGCACATAATACTGCATGTGCACATACACACATAACAGCATCAGTTTTCAGTGAAAACTCACAGATCAGTCTGGTGGTAGAATGACGTTTTGCGTGTTGATAGCAGCTTAATAACCGCATGTGGAAAGTACACAAGCTGTTATAGAGCTGCTACCCAACTTTGTCTCCAACTTTGCTGTCATCAACTCATAAAATCTCAGGCTGGATAAAGTTTGTGATTTCTTAAAACTGAAACTTCTAAACCTTGTCATTGCAGTAGTTAGCTAGAAGAGCTCCACTTTGTCTAAGCTGATATGCCTACAATATGAGAAGAGGTAGAGAGACTCACAGCTGCTGGAAAAACACAGGGTACAAGGGGTCATTGCCCCCTCACCCTACCCTCCTCCCACTCGTCTTTTTTTAATAGCAAACCACTGTATCCCCATAAATGCCCCGATGCTGCAATACTTACAGTTAAAAAGACATTTCAGTCATTCCTGTCTACTCTAAGACATTAGGTAAATATTTTCATTTTAATCAAAGAGTACAGAACATAATATGGATGAGGAAGTGTAGAAAAATCTCTTAATGTTTACTGGGGGCAGCTCAGGCGTGTACACATGTACACAAAAGAAGTGAAGTTGCCAGGTGAGTAGAACTGTGATATGGCCACTAGATTTATTATTACAGTGGCTGCCTGCAAGAAACACACAGCGCTCAACATTAGACAGAAGCTGTACAGTAAAAGCTCAATGCAGTCACTAAACAGTGAGCAGCTGAAACAGAGAAGTGATAAAATACCACTGGGCACAGACACATTGGAACCCCTGATAAGTAATGTTTAAGCAACCTAACTGTCTATTGTGTTGACTTAGCATTAGTAGATGTGTTTTCTTGCCAAAAATGTTTTTTGTGTGTTCAAGTTGGGAAACTCACAGTGGACTCTTTTTGTAGGTAGTCGCTATTCCTATTCCCAGTGCTGCATCTCTTGGCTATCTACTGCTAAACACACACACACACACACACACCCTCATTTCTAAAGTGATTCACTGATCTGACTGTGTTTGAACCTGTAGGAAAGGCAAGGTTGCTGACCCCTCTCTTGAAGCTTAAATCATGAAATCAGGTCTCTAATATGCCTGCATATTTACTTCAAACCTCAAAGTAGGTAATCACATTCACTAACAGCCATCTACGTGTCATTTTAGAAAGTGCCCCAGGGCAAAACTCTTCAAGGCGGTTATTGGCCAATGCTTTGAGTTAGGATAAGCTACCCTGCCTCTGGCTCTGCTGGTTATTGCCTACTTTCCCAACTGATTTGTGTGGTATTCTCTCACCACCAACAACTCTGCCTGCACTCAAAAAGTGCTGAGCTAGCCAACAACTCTTAACAAAATTTAACACCTTGAGTCTGTAGTAGTGTACCCACTGGATGCCCATTTCAGATTTTTATTTTCCCCTTTCTTTACTTATTTATCTGTTTGTGTCTCTTCCAGTATTTCTGTCCTTCCCCACTTCTTTTACCAAGGCTGATTATTTCCCAAAGGTGGAGACCTTGCAGAATTTTTACTGACCTGTTTTGAACTGATGTGCAACTGATTTTGGGCTGGGGAGCAAATGTTCTTAATTATTCACTTTCCACTTTGCCAAAAGTACTATGGTGAGGAAAAAAAGTCTCATGATGCATATATTTTCATATGAATATGGTTTAGTTAAACAGGATATTTCTTTAGTAGTTGTGAAGAATATAATGGATTCTCACATTCAGAATAATAAAATTACTGCAATAATAGACTAACCTATTGTTGTGATATTAAAAATATTTGGTATGCACATCCAGTATGTGTGGTATGTATGGACATGTACAATATATGTATGTACAGTGCTGTATATACAGTATATATGCATGTATACTGTATATGTATGTATGTATATTCACTGTTAGTTGTGCAGAGTAGCAAGTAATAAGAGAATGCTGAAATGCAATTTTGAGGTAGGACACTTTATTCTGAAACATGTAGCCAAGATACATAAATATAATGTGGATTTGTTTCTATTGTGAGTTCATTGCCTGAAAATAACACTCAGTGAATAACAGGTTTTTATGTGCTTTAGTGCCATGACTCAGAACTGAGTCATGGCACTGAGGGCTCACAATCAAAATAGCTTGCAGAATTATATTATTGTATGTTTGTAATGAGCATATGTTGTTTCACAAACAGCTGCTGTATTTAAGATGAAAACAAGACCAGTGAGCAACATAAGCAAGTTCCCTACATTTCACGGTCAATACACTCCTTCTCTATACATGGCTTTATGCTGTTCTCTACATCACATCTGTCAATATTCCTCACTTTCTGCAATCTCTGTGTCCATTCCATCACCATTTCAAATCATTTTCTGTCAAGGCTGGATATTTCCGGACACTGAAAGAGGCAGCTCCTTCAGCTCCTGTTTGCAGCTTTTGAAAAACAGATCTTAAGGTTATAAGGCAAAACAATTGGTTCCTCTACTGAAGCTAAGGTTGAGTTTGACTTATTTGCTCTTTTGATTGGTTATTTATTTGTTTGTGTGTCTGGCAGCTTTCTTGCTCCTCTTCCTTTGTCCGGCTAGTCAGTGTCAAGTATATTTTCTACACACGGGGAATCACGCAAGGATTGAGCTCACATACCACCACAGATTTTCTTTATTCTTTCAGTGTTTTTCTAGATTTCTCTAATCTTGGACTTTTCTATATTTCATGGGCCTCTAATCCTCTAGTCTTTGCCCCTCTGTCTCCATCCCCATCCTATTTCAATTTTTCTGTCTGCCGATACATAGGCTGTGAGCCTGCCCCGGGGCACCTCCCATACTTTATAACACTGCCTTCATTACCCGGCCCGCCGCAGCTAGCCGTAAATGAAAAACTGAAGACAGGGGGAGTAGGGAAGCAAGGAAGAAGCCAGGGAGGAAAAAAAGAGGAGGATAGTTGAAAAAGCACAGAATGTGATGATGGAGAAAGAGAGTAAAGGGCTGGAGGAGAGAAAAGGGAGAGAGATGGCACAAGAGAGATTGATAGAGAGAAAGATCAAGTGAAAGAGATTGAGAGTAAGTGAGAGATATATTGAGACAGACAGAAAAGGGGAAAGAGAGAGGAAGAGCAAAGTCATAAAATCTGAGTTGGAAGTTATTGGAGGCTGGGTGGATGAAAAATGCCATGGCCATAAAATAATATTAGAATTGGTCTGGCCTTATGGCATTGATGAATACGGATGCTGCCCAGCGGGGTCTTTAGCTGGGGCGAACTGGCTAATTTGAACAACCGTCTTACCTGTGAGGGCGGTAAAAAATAAAGAAATAAATAATAAAAAAAAGGCAATGAAATGAAAGGTTCACTGTCAGTTGTTTGGTTTATGGCCCACATTTCCATCTCACAGCAAGTTAGGTGTTAGACAGAAGATCCCCTGACTAGAAATGGCTACCGAGCATGTGTGCAGGATTTATTACTAGTATTTAAATCAATCGGTGATGTATTATTATAAGCATTTTCATTATTTACTGAGCTCATGAAAAGGTAATTTGTTTTTCATATTTCTTCCCAAGGTTATGATATCCTTAAGGATTGTGTTTGTATAATAGCATATTGAAAGTATAATTGTAATTTTAAAGTACTGAAGAAAAAACAAAAGAATTCTAAAAAGGACAACCCAGGAGTGCAAAAAAAAAAAAAAAAAATCCAATCCAGTCTTAAACAAATACAATGTATGACAAGAGGTACTAATCAAGTCTTATCTAAGCCTTGCGCTTTGAAATTAGAGCTTGCGTTGCCCCCATCCTCCTCCAAGGCACTGTCAATAATTCTGGCCAGAGGGGGCCACAAATACCAGGAAATGATGACAACTGAGTGAGAAGGGGCCAAATGAAATCTGATCAGATTTATTGATTGGAGCGGACTGAATGGACCATAGGATGTCTTAATTACTGCATCATCATGCCAATGCTAATATATCACATTTCAATTGGGTTTCCAGGGTCATCAGGAAAGCACAAGGTCATTTTGCGTCAAACAGGAAAACTTGTCTCTTCATAAAGGATATACAGATATAAAAGATGATTGAGAGTGTATGACTTATTGACCTACTACAAATTCCTGTATGGTTTAGATTCTTAGCGAATAAAGTAGTTTTGACTTTGCATCACATTTAGTGATGCAATCACAACCTACGATTTGTAAGTTCTTTTTGCGGTAGGAGTCCCATAAAAATGGTATATATCCCAGAAAAAAGCTTTGGAAATAGTTTATGAATTAATGCAGACTTTTAGTGTTTGAACTCAGCAGGCATCTCTTTTCATACATGTTCCTTTACTTTATGTTGTCCTGTCTTCTTGTGATGCTGTGTGCACCGCAGGAAACCCACCATGAACTTGATTTACACGGCTTCATTCCAGTGTAATGGCTATATTCCCCCAGAAAAAATAGCAGTGTGTGCTGCAAGAGCCAGTGTTAAGGTCAAGATAATTCTAGGCCTACACTGTATTGTATAACCTTCATTGAGAAGAGAGAGACAATAAATAAAGGAGGTGGGGGGGGGAA
>OMLB01018892.1:0-16182 GCA_900302555.1 Myripristis jacobus | reverse complement strand
GTGTACATGCTCCTACCCACAGGCCACATGGCTAGTGAGTGTGTGTATTTCTGTGCTGCCACATGGCCTGATCTAATCCAATAAGCTGAAGGGAAATGTTCCCCTTCACAGGCTCACCAAAGGCCCGTAATCGCACACATGCACATACACATATAGGCTGTGTTTGAGTATCAGCAGAAAAGCAACTCACACTCTTTACAGGCTTTCACTGTCCTCACCAAGTTCCTTGCCCCCGTCTTCTTGTGTGTATTGAACAGTATTTAATTGCAGGCCATTATATTTCATCAGAAAGGCCTATAATGTGATTTGTGTATCTGTTACACCGGTTTGCACCTAATGGATCCATGTCTGATCTTGTAGTGTGTTGTAGACTCCCCTGTGGCAGTGATGCTAACATGCTCTTGGTGTGTGTGTGTGTGTGTGTGTGTGTGTTCCAGCCACGTCTCCCAATGCGGGCTCAGAGCTGGAGCAGGCCAGACCTCAGACCAGTGGAGAGGAGGAGCTACAGCTGCAACTGGCCCTTGCCATGAGCAGAGAGGCTGCAGAGCAGGTACACACACTTGTACCCAAGATAAGCTATGCCTACATGGAGATGGATTTTTTGTTTGTTTGTTTGAAAACACGACCTTTTCTTTCTGTTTCAAACTTGTGTTCACATGAAAATGATGTTTTTGGCACAGAAAATGCATCTTTAGGAAAACGCTCTCCAGAGTGAAAACAGCGTTTTCCTTTTGTCATGTGGACAGGTGAAAATGAAACAATGTCACTGGTGTGACTTTACTTCTTTGCACATGTTCAAAGTGGGGATGCTGACCTTGCACAGGTGCCACTTTAATCGTGCAGTTAATTTCAACAACTTGTATTCATTTTTGATTTTGAGGAGGACTTCAGCCTCCTTCTCTGTCCATACAAATGAGTCACCTTGTTTTTATCATTCCACTTTGTTTTAATTGTATTTGCACTCACATTTGTAGTTAACTCTGGGATGTCAACAAACAGCTCCAGTCCTCAGCTTCCTTGTACAGCTTGTATTGCAAAAACGTATGCATTTTTGTGTCTTGTGCAGACATATTTACAAAAGTGCTTCCATGTGAATGTGGAAAAATTTCATATTTCTCATATATATATATTTATCAACAGCTAAGTAATGTTGCATTTTCAAAATATCCCGCCTCCGTGTGAACAGCCTAGTACTAACATAGCAGAGCATTAAACCATATCAAGTCAGAACAGAGCAGTTCAAATTTGCAAAACCCTGGAAATATCAGTAAAAACATCATAAATAAGAGTGTAGACATTGATGGTAGAAGGTGAGCTGTCTGTTTGCTCTTGGTGATTTAAAACAGTGATATTCATTGGTGTTCAAGACACACTGAAGTGATTTGCTTGGACAGTGAAGCACTTATGGCTCAGTCAACAGGACACCCATTTTAAACAAACACCCTGCACAAGTGCATTGGATGCATTAGATCAGTCTGCAGGTTATTATACCAGTAATTGTAAGGTAAATCTAAACATTTCGATGACCCTCTCTAGGCTCCACAGTGACATTTTTTTTCCCCAAGGAACCCACTTGATCCTAAAAATTAGTTATAAGTTTCATCACTGGGGTCCTGAGTTTGGAGTTCAGTTTGTGAACATGTGGAAAGCGGAAAAGAACCATCGCAACAATGATTCTCAGTTGCTGCTGTCTCTGATGATCTAAGCGACTTGAATTTACCTTTAGGATTTCTGCAGCTAAGATGGCAGCAATGTCCCGATCTTCAAATATCTGCTCATCCAGTTCTTGTGCTAACCGATCTGTGTGTTCAGGATGAGTGTGGGTTTTACCACTGATGCTGATCTGCTTATATGTTCAGGATGATCATGGGTTTTTTTCTGCTAACTTTGATCTGCTTGTATGTTGCATGTTGAGGATGTGAGTGGGTTTTACTGCTTATTTGAGTCTGATTGCTCAGGATGAGTGTGGTTTTTTTTGTGCTCATTGCGTTCTTGTGGTGTGTGCAGGAGGAGCGTATGCGCAGAGGAGACGACCTGAGACTACAGATGGCCCTGGAGGAGAGCAAGAAGGAGGGACCAGGCTCGGGGAAACTGGCCAAGAAGAAGAAAGAGGTAATACACAGACACTGGAGTGACTCAGTTGTTCCTTTATCATGACCGTAGTCTTGAAATAGTCTTGTCTCTCCCTATCCTGTCTGCCCGGTCAGTAGCAGTAATGAGACTGCTAACTGGCAATAGACTGCCTAGATTGCCCGTCATTATCCTGCCTGAATAGCTGGCAGACTGGACTTGAGGGCACACAGCGCTAAACTGAAGCTTATGTGGGGCTGCATGATAATGGCTAAAACAATAATGCTGATTGCTTTGCTGAAAATCGGGATCAATAATTATTCTTGACAATTGCACTGCACTTAATGGTGCCTTATGGCATCTACATTAGGGTTTCTTAATTAAATGCTTCAATATTGATGCAAACGCGTACTTAAAAATCTATTTGCACAAATACTAATGCATTTTATTCATTCTTTTTTTTTTTATTTCACTCTGTATTGCTGTGACATTGAATTGTTAAAGAAGCCAGTTTAATGGACTAACACTACGCACACGCCCATCCACAATAAGCAACAGCAACATACCTCAGGCTTGCTAGCATGCACTGGCAAATGTTTATTGTTGTCTCAGCACATAATGGCATTTCCACCCTTAGTCTATTAAAACTAATTCTGCTCTGCATCAAAACTAAGCGGTGTGGTCCTGCTGTGTAGCTCATTGGGCAGACCATGGCTTGAATACTGCCAGTCTCAAGGGTTTAATTTTCCCAGGAGTCACCCACATGCATTCAAACTCTTTGTCCTGTGGTGCTTTGGATAGAACACTGCAGTAGTATTATGTCATGTTAATAATGCAATACAGTCCATGGACCGCTCAGAAACACCTGCATCTGTCCCTAGATCTGGGTTTCATAATACTAGTACATAGTATATTAGGACAGCTTTGATTCTGCAGAGTCTGTTGTTACAGGATACTTGTGCTTGTTTTGCCATTTGCCACTATTTAGAGTGACTATCCTCTCAAGGCCAACGAGTTCACTGTTTAGAGATCATTGTTTATCAGTGTTTATCGACCTATTCCTACTTCCTGTAAAACAGAGGATCTTAAATGGTGACATCATCCTTCACTAGTGGGTGTAAATTAAAATTGGTTTACACTTGAGAATAATCCTTCCCTGCATGATGTCCTTGCCAAATATCCTGTTTCAACAGGAAATACCTCAAATCAGGAAATTTAAGAGTCTTTGAAGACATCTGATTACTGTGCTTGGATTTGCTTTCCAGTGCTGTTTTGACTGTTGCAGTTTAGGGATGGCATACGTCTTGACCTTGAGAAATAAGGGTTAGGGTTAGATACTAGTTAGAATCAATCATTAAGATGTTAAATCATTTAACTATACCATAGAGGAAGATAATTAGCTAGTTAGCTGGCCCTAAAAAGTTTTCCCCTCACCTACTCCCTCTGTTTATTTCCTCCACCCACTCTTCTTTTTTCTGTCTTCCTTTTTTCTTTCCATGCTTCACCCCTCCTCCCTCCTTTACCTCCTCCACACTTGTCCTCCCACTCCCTCCTCCCTTCACACTCTCTCTTTCTTCTCTGTCCTCCCTTCTTGTCTCTTTACCCTCTCCCTCTCTTCTGCCTTTCTTTCTCCAGCCTCAGTCCTCTCTGATGGACCTGATGGACGTTCCGGAGCCGGGCTCCGGGGCCGACCCCTGGGGTGCTGGGGCCGCTGCCGGCACAACAGACCCTTGGCAGTCTTATGGTACTCACACACACACGCACATTAATGAAAACCAATGACCTTTATGTGGATGCAAGCACAGGGAAATGTCTGTGCATTGAGTCGACTGTTGGCTGTGTTCGTTTCTTTCTGTGTGCGTATCTGCTCTCTCCACCTGCAGCTCAGCACTGTGACTCTTTGTTAAGTAGGAATGCTGCTCCACTGGCCCAGCAGCATTACTCCACATAGGAGAAGGGGTGGGGTGGAGGGGATATAGTGAAGAAATGGTGTGTGGAGACACAGGCAACGAGGGGAAGCAGGTGGTGGGGAGGAATGTGTTGAAACATTTAACATGAAATGAAATGAACACGGAGGACTGTTGAATAGTAAATGTAGATTAGATCAGGCAGCCTTCAACCTTTATCATGTTCCATACCCCCAAGCTGACTTTAATTAAAACCCCCATATGAAGTGATTTTGTGGTCAGGACCTTGGTATGAAAAGATATTTTGGTTTGTGTTAAGTATTAAGTTGTTTAGATGTCAAACATGAACACTGACACCTAGATTCAAATTGCTGTGATGAAACTCTTCCTTGTTCCGCGCCCCACTTTGAAAACCACCAGATTACATCACATACCTGACATGCAGTGCGACACAACTGCTTTTTTTCTGCATGTTTCTTATCCTATGCTGCCATGCTCTCCTCTTGTCCCATGTTTCCTTCTCCCTCTGCACATCTAACCCCACCCCTCCTCCTCCTTCCCAGGGGCTGCCCCTAAGCCAGCAGTGCCAGTGGATCCCTGGGGTGCTCCTCCTTCTGTTCCACCCATTAAGAACAATGATCCTTGGGGGTCGAACTCCATTCCTGCCTCTGATCCCTGGAGCTCCACAGCCACCCGCCCCAAGACCTCCAACGCAGGTGACCACAAGGGCAGGGAGGAAAAAAAAGCTTCTTTGGTCTGCAGTTGCTAGTTCATCCACAAGATCCACTGTTCCTGGTTTGCCAACTGTATTTACCTTGCACCAGCTCTGTTAGTTACTTTCTGTCACCAGGAAATCTCAATAGCTCGTTTCCATTAAATAAACCAGACAGATAGGCCTGGAGCCAAGGAACAATTGATTAGATTTTGGCGGTGATCTAGGATTTCTGCCATTAGATGATTATTGATTTTTAGCTATAGCTATAAAACTAGCTGCTGTACAGACTTGGAGCTCGGATCTTGAGGGTATATTTGCTGGGTTGGAAAATCAATTTAACAATATTGCAGTGATAGGAATGATGTCTTTTGGTGTAACAGCAAGTTTGGAGAATTGTTCAGCAGAGATTTGCTCTCTCAAAGCACCTTGTAGTTTTAGAAGTGAAATAGACTTCAGATGATGGCTGGCTAACTGAACTGAGAAACACATACTCTGAAGGCCCAAACGCACTTTAACGCGCGTCAAACCCACTTTCCATTGAAATACATTGTTTGCAGTTGCATGACACACGCTGCCAGCGTTTTTGACATGCTTCAAACCGCCTTGACGCCTGGACTCAGTGTATTTCGATTTAGAGACGTCAAAGCAGAAGCAGACAGACTGGATCTGCTGTTATTTTACAACAGGCGACAAAGTTAATTGGAGAGGGGAGGCAAACAGCTGTCTGGTAAAAGCCTCTTCTTTCTGGTGGCTGAGTTGCCATGAATCTGTCACCTCCCCGGTGTCTCTTGGGTTCAAGGTTCACATTTATTAAATTAGTAAATACATTAACATTACCAGACAATAACAGGGGAAAAGCTGTCAGCTGCAAGTCCCCTGCAACAAACTGGAGCATCAGGCCAAGATGGGATGACAATAATAATAATAATAATAATAACAATAATAATAATTATTATGATAATTATCTCGTGGTCATATAGCATAATTGCTCTCAGCTGGATTTTTTTTCCTCAGTATCAATATGTCTTAAGGCCCAAAATTACTAATACTATGTAAAATCTAGAACCCCCCTCCTTAAATACTGCTGCTTCTGTGATGGTAGCATTTTAAATATGATGCCTGCAGGGCGCTGTGGGGTCAGTTATCGTTTTCAGTGCGTTTGGGCCTCGACAAGCACAAATGAGTACATGCACATTAACATGCTTATTTAGATATGGATGCAAATATATGTTCTTGTATGTCAGTGCAGCTCTTCAAAATTGTGTTCACCTGTGTCAGAGTTTCCATGCTCAATCATACTCATGTTTGTCTGTTTCCATCTGTCTGCGTGTGTGTGTGTGTGTGTGTGTTTGTTCCTGTAAACGTGTGTGGTGTATGTCTTTTTGTGTTTATCTGTATGTGTGTGCGTGTTGTCCCCCCCTCCAGGTAGCTTTGACCTGTTCAGTGCGTCCAACGGTACGTCTAAAGAGGACTTCTCAGAGTTTGACAGCCTGCGCTCTTCCTCCTCTGTCCCCACTGGTACTCACCCTGTCTTCGTCTTTCTAATGATACATTACAGAGTCAGTGTGTCAGTGTCCTGCAAAAAGAAAAATATTTGCATTTTAAATGTTTAGCTTAACATTTTCATCCACAGCTACTTCAAAGTAGTGTTTAACAAATCAAATTGTTACATTTTTTCTTGGGTTTTCCTGAATTCCTGAAAAACTGATTTTTTTTGAAGGTTTTTACAGGACACAGACACACTGTTTGTCTTGTCTTTCTAGTCACATACTGCCAGACTTGAGCAAAGAGCAAGTATTAAAACAACAGCAATGTTTTTTTTTTTTGTTTTGTTTTTTAATAAACGGTGGTGCTTTTCCACTGCAGATCAAATTAAATGCTGTTGTAATCATGTAAAATCACTTTGAACAAAAATAGGTTCTTGCTCTGGTCTGGTCCCATGTCACTGTGGTGTAGCCTAACGTTGCCTTTATGTATTGCTTTGAAGTGCTGGTCCTGGGTCAGCCAGCTTATGAAACCTCTTTCAGATCTGTCGTCCATGCTTATCGTCTGCTTTATTACGACCTACAGATTCTCCTCCAGTGTTTTCCACCCTAATTTCTGTGTATGAGAGGGTTTCTGGAAACAGTCTTACTCAGGTGTGAGTGTTGGTTGTTTTTTCCCCATGTGGTTTGGCAGCCTCTGCTTTTTTTGAGGGGGGGGCTCCAAGACACAAATGTGTCTTGGAGCCTTTTGCTCCAGCTCAGTGCAAACACCTCTGATATGGCCAAGGGCAAGGAGACAAGGAACACAAACATGGGGATTCAAGTTTTCTTTCCCAGAGACAAAAAGGACGCTTTCCCAACCCAACGACAACCTCCGTCACTTTATTATCTGCCAAGGACAGAAGCTTCACCGAGGGCAAGGAAGCAGAACGCTGCTGAATGAGCTGCGGAAGAAATATTACTGGTTGAGCTGGCACTGAAATTGGGCCGAAATGTACAGGAGCCATTGGATTTTCAGGGACATTCAGTCTGTCTGATCCTGTCAGAAGCTTTTTCAGCTCCTGCATATTTCAGCTCCTGTTCTGTGACAGTTTGCATCGCAGATAGTTTCCATGTCTGGCATTTTCTACTTGTGAAATTGACCACCCGTGTCTTGGGCATGTGAGTGTTTGAGTGCACTTACAAACGTCTCCACTGCAAAAATGGCTCGGCAGTCTGTCGCTGAGGTGCTCCCATAACAACATCTTCTGGCCGTTTTATTGGAGTTAATTCGTATGTGTGTGTATGTGCATTTGACAGAAACTGTAGACCTGTGAGAGCTTAGATTTGTGGATATTTTAACATTTTAGAAGAGTATCTTGTGGATAAACTTGGTTTTCTTTTTTGGAAATCAAAAAACAGGTGTATTTTGTGTGTGCACATAAGAATCTGAATCAAGCCGTACACTGTGAAATTCAAGATGACAGGAATTGCTTTCATTCTACAAAGAACTTTATTTTTCTTCCCTAAATCAAAACATCAGACATGGCATAATCTCTCCGTTTTGCGAGTGATATTCCACTGATTGTATTGTTTTTCCCCCCCAATGCACAGAGGAGGTCAGAGAATAACATAAAATACAACTACCAGTGTTCTCTGTTCCTCAGGTGATGTGGGTGTAGCGTCGTCTATCCCCTCCCAGGCCAGTTTAGCCAGCAGCAGCAGCCTGGACCTGTTTGACCCCCTGCCCACCTCCAGCACCACCACCAACCCCACCAGAAAGACTCCAGAGTCCTTCCTCGGTCCCAACGCTGCCCTGGTCAATCTGGACTCTCTGGTCACCAAACCAGCCCAGCCCGCACCGGCAGTCAACCCTTTCTTGGGGTCAACAGGTAGGGGGAGAAGTGGAGGGGCTACAAAATAAGAGATCTGTCATTTGGTAAAAGTGTCCTTACTCTTTGATTATGACACGTGTTTGCATGTTTATAGACTGTGTCACCTATATTTATAGAGATATAGAATGATGAGACTGAAGCAGTGTTTCAGTCTCATCATTTTAGTTTTTTAGTGCATGTGTTCAGGACTTTTAATAAGAATGTACAGACGCATACTTGTATAAGCAGGAAAACACACAAAGGTTAATTTGGACACTTTGAAAGCCAAATTAACTTCAGCTATAACTATTCGATATTACATTCCTAGCTTCAGCACTGAGAGCGGGGGAGAGATGCATGTAAACACACTCACACACACAGTCAGGCATCCGTACATGCAGTCTGTACTCTGCTAATCTGTAGTGATTAGACGGCAGCTCTGGCCAGCCAAGGCCTGCAGTCAACTCCTTCCTGGCTTCATCTCAGGGCCAACAACCACTCACATATACATACGGCCAAGAGCACACACTTCCATCACTCACACCCTCTTCCACCAGCAACCCTAGTGCTCCTTTGGATTAGAGCTAGTGCCAGTTCAAACTTGGGTCAGTTTATGAACCTTGCTTTTCCACAGGCTAGAGTCAAGTCATTATGCCACTGTATGTATGTCACCTCTCCACTTTCCCAGCAACTCACATTTACATTAGGCATTAGCATCAGGCGAGTGTTGCCGGTTAGGCACGTTTCTCTGAGACAGTAGATTGCAGCGCCGCTCACTCGTCGGTCTTGTCGGCCAGCGAGTTCACATTCCCCAGCACCACCGTGACAATAGATGGCTTACATATCCTGTGTTTCCAGTAGCCTAGCCTTTAGCTCAGTGCTGGCTCTGCTTCCCCTGTACCTGACAATCTGCTTCCTGTTTACACCGGCATGTGCATGCCCAGTGTACATGAATGGTCTTGTGATATGCAATTTTGTCATGTTAGTATGGATGGAGATTATTTCTGATACACTGCTAAAACACTCATGCAGACATGGATTGTTTTAGTTTTAAAATGCCATTTTAAAAGATTCATCAGTGTGGATGTATTCTCACTTGTCACCACCCCTGCCCCGCCCATCCTAGCTATTAACTCCTGTCTGGACTTGAATGGGGAAAGAATGGCATAATAGATGTTCAGGCCTTGGTATTCAGATGTTACAAAAGGCTAACAGTGTAAGCAGTTGGCCCTCAGCAGTCATGGTGTAAAGTAAAGCCTGTTGTGGCTTATTGCTAGCATAACATGGCAGTAACACACCATAGTGATATATATAAATAAACAAAATAGAAACTTTTCTTCTTTCATTAAGCGGTGTAGTTCTTTAACTGTTTATGATCCCCAACGCATCATCAATTATACTGATTTCATTCTGTGAATTTTCAAAGTTGTTTCTGAATGTCATCTCTGTGTTTGTTTATTTCCTACCATGTCATTCTTCCACTGACAGCCCCCAGATAATGGGGATTTCCAGGTGGTGTGTTTAAATGTTCAGATGTCCTGTTGTTGGGTTGCAGGTGTGACTGCACTGGGTATTTTACACAAGCTTTAAGAAGTGACTCAGAATCAGAGGTGAAGACCGGAACTGTCAAATGTATGATTTCAGTTTTCGTTGGAAGATGTTAGGCGCTTGTGTTTCTGTCAGAGCCTCAGCTGCAGACAGCTTCCTCACACCGTCCTCGTTTTTGCTGAAGCAAGCTCAAGGTGTCTGCCAGCGCTCAAGCTGAGCTCAGTTACATTTCCTCTCTGTCTGTCTCTCTCTAACCAGGCAGCTCAGCTCCAGCAGCCCAGGCCAACCCCTTCCAGGTGAGCCAGCCGGCTCCCCCCACCCTGAACCAGATGCGGGTCAGCCCCATGCCCTCAGGCTTCATGTCCTCCATGGCCGACCCCATGCCGCTTTCCTCCATGCCCCCACAGCCCATCACCGTGGTCCCACTGGCAGGGCTGGCCCCAATGGGCCGCATGATGCCCAGCATGGGAGTCAGTGCCACAGGAGGGATGGGAATGGGTGTGAGCATCCCGGCCTCCATGCCCCAGCCGCTGGTCAGCACTGCCATGCCCCCCCAGGCTGGGACGCAGCCCCCCGGAACCACCAACCCTTTCCTGTTGTGAGGGGCTGAGCAGAGGGACGACTTGCCCCGCCGTTCTCCCCCTTTCTCTCTCTCTCTTCCTCTCTCTCTTCCACTGTGGCTCCCGAAAGAAGAAGCTCTAAGACAAACGGGGAGACGTCTTTCCTGTTCCTCCTTTTATAACCAACCCCTAGCCAGGCTGTAGTCCCGAACTGGCCTCCCCTTCCTCCTCCCCTCTCTCTCTTTCTATGCTATAAGCTGCCTAGTCCTGTGTGTTCTATATCGATCTGATGATGTTGTTTTCGACGACCACAAAGAACTTTTGCGTCTATCTACAGACTTACTGGAGTAGCAGTGGTGTTTACAGTTTTTACATGGAGGCAGCACGGGACCTACTCTCCTGCCCACCCCCCTCATTCCCTAACCTCCTCTCCTTTCCTCTTTCTCACCTCCTCCTCCTACTCTTCCTCCAGTCCTTTAGAATTGCTCCTTTCTTTTTCTATTGAGGAGTGTAGACATTTGTGACAGGAGAGTCTGACTGTACTAACGCCAGGAACTTTATCTCTTCACTAGAGCTAACCTTTTATAAGCCCTGTCAGCTGGTGTGTGTGTGTGTGTGTGTGTGTGTGTGTGTGTGAGTGTGTTTGTGTGTGTGTGAGCGCATATCTGAGTACTTTGACACTGTGTATATTCCAGTGGGTTTCACTTAACCTGCACTGGAGTAAGGACGAGAGACGGTCAGATATGCGTGTGTGTCTGCTTTGTGTGTGTGTGTGTGTGTGTGTGTGTGTCACAAAGCAGGGATTTTGCACACTTTGCTTTTTTTCTCTCGTTTTTTTCTTTCTGTGACTGTTGGGCTCACCATTAGACCTTAGCTTTGGGGAGAGAGGCTAGCCGAGACGCCACGTGCCACCTGCCGCCTCAGTTCTCGGTGCCACTTAGTCACAACTCTTCGTCAGGTCGCCTCCCTTTCACCCTTTGACCTTCTCCTGGCCCTCCACATGAACTTTGACCTTCAGGGGTCACGGGATGAACTCTGGTCAAAGGAGAGACCGCTGTCCTTTAGAGGATGTGTGTATGCAACTTCAGTGTGTGGGTGCGAGTGTGTGTGTTTGCTGATAATATCTGTCAGTCTCTTGTCTCTCCCTTTGAGAGTGTTTTGAGAAGACAACACATTGGCCAGATTTTTTTTTTTTTTTTTAAGGTTCAAAGGGAAGAGGGAGGGGTTGGGGTGCGTGTGTGAGAGAGAGTGTGTGTGAGAGAGAGTGAGTGATACATTTAGCTTCCAAGTGTACTTTAAATTTCTCCTACAGCAAAGTGGAAGAGTTAGAGAAGACACTGTTTCATTGGCACACTGGCACACACACACACACACACACACACACATTCACACACAAAACACAGGGGTAGTGTAGGTATTTGAAACCTTGACTGTGCGTGCAGCCACATATTGAGGGCCGTTACCACGGCGACAGGTTTGCAAAGAAAGCTTGCGGTTTAAAGGGCACGTCAGCCCGTCAGCATCATGGGAGAGATTTCTGCTCCTGGTGGATTTACTGTGGCTAATCTGCCTGCAAGAACATTAGCCAGCAGACACACACACACACACTGACACACACACATGCACACACACACACACACACACACACACACATACACACAGAGTGAGTTGCTTTGAATTGGTCTATTGATAGCACAGGGAATCCCCCAGCAAACAACCTGGCATCATGTAAACAAATATTTGTTTTTTTGTTTATTATTATATTTTTTTGGTTGATATTTTACTCCTTAGACGTAAATCCATAGCCGAGCCCTTTTCTGAGTTTTGGAGCTGTGTACTAGCTAAACCATGTATCACCTTCATCCTCTGTCTTTGTTATTTTTTTTTCTAGTTGTTTCTCCCTATGGGTAGCCTTTATATTTCTCTCATCTAGAAGCACAACTGTTACCAAAGTCATAGCGACTGTGAGTTCTGAGACATCGTTCTGCGATGAGGTCACACTGAAATAAAACTTGTCAAGGTTTTAAGGTGCTCTTCATATCAAAGAGTCGCCTTTGGGTTTTTTTTTTTTCCCAGCTATTTCGCAGTTGCTTGGGGGTTCATGTAAGGTAAAGCGTGGCTCGTTTTGGCTGAACATCAGAACAGCAGTGGCACCAAGCTGAGCATTTCTGTCTGGTCTGTGAGTCGATAAAAGTGGAATGATGTAAGTCATGCTGCTTCTGATGATGAAATGGCCCTGGCTGATAGACCCTCACCTTGTTCTCTTCCCCTCTTCTGTTCATATCACTGCCAATGTTGTAACTGTGGAAAAGGGTTTGTGTGAAATCAATGTTTCCCTCTTTTGGTGTGAGCTGGCGCCCTCTCCTGGTCTGTTGTGGTATGATAGCTGCGCCGCAGGACCCTTCATATTTCCGTTTCTCTCAGGCAAAGGGAGGGGCAGCTTGAACTGTGTGTATGATGATGATGCTGAGGATGGTGATGATGATGATTCTGTATGGGGTCCTGAACGAATGGATGCAACACTTCCTCGCAGACCAGCAAACATTTTATTCTTACCTGAATATATGCAAAAATTGGAGTTTGGAAAAGCAAAGGAAAATGATAAAAAAAAAAGACTTTAACGCTTGACGTGTGTTGTTGTGCAAACTTAGTTTTGCTGATACAGAGTCTTGTTTATTGAGATGCTACTATGATATCCTAGCTAAGACAGTGTGTCTGTTACTTCCTCACTGGCCTTGATTTCACTGCGGCCTCACATCCCAGTTTCACTCCAGCGGTTGTGGAACAGCTCATGTTGTCACCCAAGTAGCAGAAAAATAAATAACTGAAAACAACTACCTTACAAACTCAGCCAACTCTAAGCACTCTGAAACTGTCGGAGGAACCTTCACTTGAAGCCTCACTCCTGGTCCCGGGGCAGCAGTTTCACAACCGTGGCATCTGGTGCAGTGAAAACGTGGCCTGTGTGTAGCTAGCTCCTCTCCGTGTTACTATGTATTCACTATGCTTTTATCAAGAGGACTAACTGACATTATGGACTGTCTCTGTCTCTTCGTATGCATAAACAGCCTCCTTTATTTTTTTTTCATGTTTCTGTCTATTTACCCTTCTCATAGTACTGGGAGCAGGCTGCTTTTTTTTATTGGATATGTGCTCAACTCGTTGGCATTATAACTGTATAATATAATTTATCATTTGTACTATTGTAACATACTGTTCTTCTGTATACCTTATTATTCTGTGTAATGGGTTTTTGTAGGAAATTCACCGTGGTATTTTAACAGCATCTAAAAAACCGAGCGCAGCGAGCCACAAACAGCGATGGATGACTATGACAACTGTAGCTGCATTGGTTCAAAATAAAACGTGTATCACTTCAGCTCTGTTACTCCTGTCTAACTGCTCATGCTTTTGTTTGTATGCTGTGGTGTATTTTTTTTTTGACCAAATGTTAACCAGTTTGGATTGTACAGTAATGACAGTTGCACTAATCGTCCATTGAACAATTAGTCACATAGTGAGTCTGTACTAAGGTGTGTATTTAAATTAAGCCTGCCCATGGTGCAGATTACAATAAGACAAGTAAGGAAAACCATTTGAGGTTAGGTACAAATTTATTAAAAAAACAAAAGTAAAAATATCGTAAAAAATACAAAAATTACAGCACATCACCCCTTGCCAGTGCATCAAATTCAGAGGAAGTCAGTGATAATTTTCCGTCTTATGCAGTCGGTGTGGCTCTCATGTTTTAGCGGGGACCGACTGTCCTCAGAGGACAGAAATGAGGAGAGTCCTGACCAGCACATTCTGTGGTGTGGTTTCCTGAAGGGCCTCGGGCGTGTCTGAGAGTCTGTTAGGCCGCTACGTGCAGAAGGGCTGCTCGTCCAGTGTGAGGCCGGACGAGGCCGAGTGTGACAGCGTGTTCCCAGGCTCAGACGGCATCGTCTCATAGCCCAGTTTCCTCATGTCTTTGGTCACGATGTTGAAGGAGAGAGTGACGAAGCCCTGGGAGCGAACCCGCGTCACTGAAAGAGGAGGGGGGGGAGAAATCAGACCTGGTGTGTAGGGCTGCACCTACCCAGTATTATCATTGCCTATTCATCTATTTTTTGATTAATCATCTACAAAACATTAAAACTGATAACCAATGCCTAGTGTCCCAAAGTGATGTCTTCTGGTTGCTTTTTCATTCTGACCAACAAAATGTCATTTCAGCTATTTTTGCTCCTATACACCTGCAGTGTATAGGAGCAAGAGTCAGACGTGCAGATGGTGTTGGCATTTTGTAATATTAAACAGAGAAAACCAAATATGATTCTTGAGCATTTGGGAAACTAACCAACAAATGTTTGGGATGTTTCTAAATGACTAAAATGATTACTCTTACCAAAAAAAAAAAAAATTGATTAATAATCAGTTAACTGTTCTAGATCGACTGGTGTGAAACAAGCTCGGATTATTTATTACATCTGACAATGCATGCTTTCTCCTGCAACCGTGTAGCAAAATACAATGTAATACCAGTCAATGTTAATAACTTAAAATAATAATTAAAATGTAATGCACTGATGGACACTGTAACTTCCTTAAACTGCTGTTTTATTTTTCCCCTAATATTGTACATTATTACATTCACTAGTGATTACTGTATCTTTGAGATGTTCAAGAAAACCAAGGATCTGCTGTTTGGATTCCCTTTTATCAAAGTGTGTTTCTGTGCTGAAAATTACTGTATGTGGAGATAATCAAGTAAACAAACAACAGACAAACAAGCAAACAACAGACCGTCTCTCCCCTCGCCCTGGGCCACAACTTTGGGATCTGTGTACTCGGGTCGACGTCCCAACAACCAGCTGGAGGAAAAGAGAGACAAGAAATATAAATCTTACAACTGTAGAGAAATAGCATCTAGATCTTGCAATACTGTTTATTGTTGCCATAGAAATGATTCAATGTATGACATATTAGAGGGAGCTGGTGTGTGTGTGTGTGTGTGTGTGTGTGTCTGCATACTGATGACAGCAGCCAACAGATAATGATGGGAATCAGAAGAATATTCTCATTGTGAATCACTAAGTCTGCATTCTCAACAGCCCAGACGCACACACACACACACACAGAGAGAGCTGCAGTAAATATTTGATAATGTTGGAAATCAGCTGCTTCGCCGGCCGCTCCTCTTCATCTTTCTCTCCGCGACTACAGAGAGAAATAGACACACACCGGCTATCAAAGGCCGCTCATGCATCTCACCTCGTGAATTTTTGAAGTCTGGACGTGGATTCAGGAACAAACATGGGGATAGTTCTTGTATGTCTGGCCGGGAAAAAAAGCAAATCAAGGATTCCTTTATGTCTTTGTTTGTTTGGCACCACAAACAGCATATAGTAAGAGAAAAAGGTGTTTTAGTTGGAGAGGTGGTTGAGGATGGAGAAAGGAAAGTAAAGATTTAATGCCTGTCTCAGTATGGAGGGGTGAAGGGAAAAACTCGCAATTTATGGTGCAAGCAAAACACTAGGATCGGGGTTAAATTTCTATTTGGAAAACATGCTTGAAATATAGAATTTGCTCAGTGACTTTAAATGGAAACAGCCACAGTGAAGGCAAATGATGGCAAAATACAGAAGAAAAAAACAAGCAAAAAGAAACGTATGCCCTCTGTAAAGGATGACAGTGACAGCGAGTCAAATTTAGTGACATAGTGAAAAAGATAAAGAATCAAATCACACAAAATGAACCGCTCAAATCTCATAACATGCATCTACATTAAAAAGTTTCAAAGCATTAAAAAAAAAAGCCAGCTGAGGTGGCTGTAGATGGAGGTGATACTGACTGTCCAGGTGTGAAGGGGATGTGTGTGGCTCCGTAGCCCCTCACCACATCATTTCCAAATGTGTCCGGACCGTACACACTCACCACAATCTGGGGCCCTGGAACACACACATGAGACACTTGTCAGTATCTGCTTCTTAATATGAATCTGAATTTCAGTGGTTCCCTCAAAGGGCTCCAAAAGGTTGTGTTTGAACCTCAAGGATTATTTAG
>OMLB01018891.1:0-13637 GCA_900302555.1 Myripristis jacobus | reverse complement strand
CCATGTCTCCCCTCTTCACTTATCTCACCCCTCAGAGCTTCTCGTCCTCTCTTATCCTCGCCTCATCTCTTCAAAGAATATCTCCCTTCCACGGCCACGTGCTCAGATATTACATTATGGAACAGAAATCACTTTTAGCTCTTTTGGCAACGGTCAGGGATTCCAAATAGGTACTAGGCGACTGTTATTATACATATTAAGTGTTTCTGTCAAGCCTTGTTATTAGGGCTTGACCAAAATGGGTTTTTGAAGGCTGGTACCAATACCACTGTTTTTGGACTGAGCCTGCTGATAACATATAGGCAGAGCTGATAGTCAGGATTTTTATAGCTGACAGTTTTCAAACATTTAATGGTGCACTGTGAGAAATAGAGGGGTGATCGAGGTAAGACTGACAAAGAACATGGAATAAGCGTGTAATTTATCAGGCCACAATGAGAACCATGTAAACTTAACCACTGTGTCTCAAGTGTCCTCACTTCAATGCTGTTTTACAGTACTGATAAAAAAAAAATCATATTTTCAGTGCTGCCCTCCAATATTTTTTTTTCCTTTTTCAGGTGGAAAAATCTGTGAAACAGCATTTTACACCATCATGACACATGGCATATGAAAACTCTTAAATGAACACGAGGGTACTAGCCTCACTAATGCTGAAAATACTTCTTCCATTCTACTGATACAAATACTAATACTATCAAGAATACTATAACTGCCCCTATAAATACTGCTACTATTGCCATTATTCTTATCATTTATAATTATTGTTAACATTATTATGATTGTGATTATGATTATTATCCATGCTATTGCTGGGACTGCTACTACAACTGTTACAAATAGCAAAATTAAAACAGTTTGTGCATATTTATGCTAATAAATGTGCTATTAGAGTCAATTCAGGGCTTCCCAATCAGTTTAGCATTAATTGGTTTTACAATAGTGTGTGTAATCAATCAAACAGCATCACAACAATCATATTAGAGGTGATTAAACAGACTGGACCATAAGCCAGTTTTAATAAAAGGCCAATATCATCAAACCTCTAGATCTAAACCTATTCATAATATTGGGGGCTCAGATGACGAGGCTGGGCCGTGTAAAATTGGAACATGACTATAGTCCCTTTGATCTCATCGTTTCTTTACTCTCCAACCATCCAGCCATCTATCCATCCGTCCGTCCATGTGTCCATCTATCCGGGCCCTACCTCCTCCTCTTCTCCTGCTCCTCTCCAGAGAGGTAATGAATGGCTTCCCTCACTGCGGTGAATTCACCTGTTTCTGCTTCAGCCTTCCTCCGCCGCATTAAGTGGGGATTTATGGAGTCGGCTTCCCATTGAACAAAACCATTTGTCTTCCAGTTTGGTTTAACAGCACTCTTTATTCCCTGCAGATTTAGGGATAGGAGGGGGGTGGGGGGCAACACCATTAAGGACTACGGCCCTCCCAATTTCTCTCACACTTACATTGAGAAGGCAAACAGCCCTGAGTGGTCTGCTCCTAAAGAGACCTCTGTGAATAGATAGATGCCTGATGGATCAAGTAGCAGCGGTAACACATGCAGGAGGACTGTCCCATTTCTAGGTCTCTTATGTGGGAGGAACTGCCGGATTTCAAATGGGACTTTACATCAAACCGGTTTTCTTCCACGCCTAAGAATAGAAATGTATAAATGAAATCAGAAGAAGGTCTGATACACAGGGGATATGCCAGATCTAACAGCAGGCCACAGAGACATTTGTCCCTGATAGTGAATCTATTACTGAATCCTTTATTGAAAATGAGCCAACATGCTGGAGACCCTCTAATATCATAACCTATAAAACTGTGATATTTTATAATTATTCAGTGGCAGCGTATTTGGGCGAATCTTTTAAGTGCCAATGACTGTGTCACATGTAGCTGTATTAGCGTCTCATTACTTTGGCGATAGGGAGAAGATTCCTTAATGCCTCTCGACAGGCCATGATGTAATTACACAGTGTTTGTTGCGAGTCAACATGATAATTTGTGTTTCCAAGGGATCTGTCATACGCCCGGGACGCCAGACGCATAAATGATTCAACCCCTCATAAATGTCCTGATTGAAAACAAGCTGTTGCCCAAACCAGCTTGACTATCCTGTCATCTTGGCACCTCGTGGCCTCGAAAAAAAAAAAAAAAAGAAAGAAAGATTTAAAAAAAAAATTAAAAAATAAACGAACAAGCTCGCCAAGATGGATCCTCCTTGTGAAAATTCATCACAATGTTCGGCGCTGTGAGGCAGAATTATGCATGAAACCATGAGAAAAGCTTACCTTTCACTTCTCCCTCCCCGTCGGAGTTAATGTGTGTGTATGAGAGATCGAGATAGAGAGCGTGTTGAGTGTATATGCGAGACTACTCTGCGCTATTCCCCAAAGGCCGCCATTGTCGAATTCACCCATTCCCACCCTCTGCGCTCAACCTAACAAGACTACAAAACATCTGCATGGGGGCTGAAGAGTTTATGTACGGGTATGGAGGGGGGGGGGCGGCAGTGTTTGGGGGCGTTGATTTTTGTTTTTGACTATCTGTTTTGAAATCTGTGCGGTGGGGAGGGTATATTAAAGGCAGTGCGAGGTGTTCCTGCGTAGCCGCCGGCTCTGCTGCACCTCTCCAGCGCTCCGGCTGTGACCCCAGCCTTCGGGTGTGTGTGCGCGAGTGTGTGCATGTGTGTGTTTTGATTCCCTTTGTACACACTCTCTAAGATGTTCTCCCTCCTCTTTTTTCTCCTCCTTTCTCCTCCTCCTCTCCTCCCTCCCCTCTTTCTTCTGTTTCTTGCAGAACAGAGTCCCAGATACCGAAGATATCGCCCCTGGTTTGTTTGGCCCATCTTTCTCTCTCTCCTTCGCTATCTCTCTCTCTCTCCATATATATATCTCCCGATTCTCCTCTCTCATCTCCTTTCTTTTTCCCTTTTATTTATCCTCGGCAAGTCCTCTCACTTTGCGATCAATACGCGTTCTGCTTGAAGCCTCGCGGCCGATGAGAGAGGAGCTACAGGATTTTTGAAGTTGGAATGCTAAACATGTTAAACAGCGAAGATGTTTTGAAAATGTGGGATCATCGGGGAGATGTTAAACGTCTAAATTTGTTTTTCCCTTTTCCCAGCTGCATACTGTACGTGCATCAGACGTTATAGCTTTTTATCAGCAATCTTTGATCTTTTCGTAGCTTTTTATATAATATTTCTGTTTCTTGCATTTGAATCTATTAGGGGATCACTAAATCAGGGATGTAGCAGCTATCGTTAACACAAGAACATCTAATATGCATATTTATATACTTATAAATCCACTTTGAAAATCAATTTGTTTCATTGGAAATTAGCATTGCATCACCAGATCTCACTATATGAGCCTTTACGGGATTCCTGAACAGAGTCAGGAGTTTGGTTAAAAAACACTGATGTGGGTGAACTCTGACTTCCAGTTGGTGGTGCTGCTGGTGTAACACTATCAAGCAAAGTTACCATTCCTCTTATAGGCCTCAGTGCACTATCACTGAGCAAAATACTCATTTCCTACTTAATACTAATAAATCAATATCAATGTAAGGTTAAAAAAAAAACACAAATTAATCATATTTTCAGAAAAGTATTAAAGGTGCACTATGTACAATTGCAATACCATTGCAGTCTCCTGGAACACCTCATGGGTCCTGCAGATTACAGAATACCTTTGGGAGTAACTAGCTACTTAGTTACTCTTTATTAAAAGAAACTCATTAAACCACACTTTTTAAAGCTGCATTTTAGTGATGTCATCACAGCTGTCGAGGAACAAAGCCATTCTGAGTGACTATCAAACATCAAATGCACAAATAACAAGTAACAATTTGGCCTGAATCCATTTATTCTCCACTGTCCACCAAACGCACAAAAACTCAATTACGAAAATGTCACATGTGAAATATACTTTCACATGTGAAAATTTGAACATCACATGTGAATTTACCACTGTCACATGTGACTGGCAATAATCACTTTTGAGGATACTTCACTTTTAACATGTTCTCATGTGAAAAGAAAATAATGGCACATGTGAACTTTAAGTTTTCACATGTGATTTTCTGTTTGGCACATTATGATTATAAAACCTAAAACTTATATCAAAACTAATAAAAGCTAAACTAAAAATAAACACTTTTAAACAATAAAAACTAAACTGAAACAAGCAAAACCGCTCTGAGCTAGAACTAAACTGAATTGAAAATAAAAATAAAAAATGAAACAATTATAAAAACGATATACCTCTGGTATGCGCTGCACATTTCAAAGTGTAGATTCAGGTTCTTTGTACGCAGATTGATAGGCCTGAGTTGGATATTGTTTATGATGAGTCCTGTCAGCCTGAAAGCCAGGTAAAAGTCTGTTCTGCCTGTCAGAGGATGGGGCAGTGAGTTTAGCTCTCTGTTTACAAGTGCTTATAATGAAGGCTGTGTGTGAGCTCAGTCATCCACAGGGTTAAACATGCTGCCAGAGCCACAGTGATGCCTCAGTGTCACTCCGAACATCAGCGACACTGAACCCTGCTCCACTCGTCCTATCTCCTCATCTCCTCCTCCTCAGCTCTCCCCCCCTCCTCTACACCTTCACACCTGTGTTTGATATGATTTAGCTGGATTCCACTTACACTTGACATTTAAATGTGTTTCCGCTATACACATTAAATGTAGACTTGTCTTTCCTTTGCTAAATTGCGGGATCATTTGCCAAATCATCACTTCCTCTCATAATATTTACGCTCTTTTAAATTGACAGTAAACACCTCGTCTCACTCGTTCTCCATCCACGAGCTTCCTGACAGTTCATTTTTGACAAACAGTTTGATTTGTGCACTTCCCGGATGAATCCGTCTGAGTGTTTTTCCACTCACAAAGTTGCCAGAGTGGAGAAACACTGCATTTCAACGTTGTTGCTTATGGGGGCAAACGCTTCTCTGGCCACCTTCAGAGAAGCATGGTTGATGAGGATGAGATCTTCAGTGTGTTTTGACTGCACTGAAATAAGGATTTGATGCATTTTTGGTCCTTCTGATTATAATCCAGTCACCCAGGTTGCCTTTTTAATGCCAGTTATAAAGCAAGGTCTGTCTTTTTCCCCCCTCTAATCTCTCTTACCCAATCTCTCCTTCCTATTTTTCTCTATTATGTGCACCTGTTCCCTTTGCTTTTAATATCGGATGGCTGGATGGACGGCTGCGACCACCACGCCTGATGACTGCCATCATCATCATCTGTCCGGCCGACATAGACAAGCCAGGAAGGCAGGCAGCCAGACACACACAGACCTCTTTGTGTATGTTCAGTTACCTGTCCCAAACCCATATTTCCACTTTGGACTCTCCGGCGAACCTGGTAGTTTTGTTTGTATCCATCTGCCAAACACAATTTACTAAGACTTTTGAAATGTCGCAAAAAATAAAAAGTGAATCAGTTGCATTTCCATCGACTCAGTTGAAGAGAATCACCAGGATGCCTCATGAAACATAATAAAAACACATCCACAAGAAAACTGAGAGAAATCGTTGATTTATATTGGGCAAGTTGTTACTGTTCTGTAGTGTCAGCAAATGTCCGTCATATTTCATGCCTTCATGGAAGACATGCACTTAGAGATATACTATAAAGTACCAGATGAAGCTCGTTCAACCACAACTGAGTCTTTCACAAGGAAAGGACAGCATGTTTGAGTTTTCTGGAAGCAGATACCTAACAGAGGATGTTTCAGAAAGCGGGCACTGAGGCCTGTATTTCCATGGCTAATCATCACATAATTTCTTAATTAACAAAAGTGTTTTATGTAAAAAGTGTAAAAACTTTTTTTTTGCATAGTGGGGTAATTATATAGAATGTTGCCATGTCCATTCATGTCCGTCTCTTCATCATAATTCGCAAAACAAAATACTTGGATGGAAACCCAGCTAATGTCTGGCTATAAAGAGACAAGCTGGCAGGATCAGAGAGGCTTCATAAAAGCCTGCGCGTGTGCGTGCATGTGCGTGTGTGTATGTGTGTGTGTGTGTGTGTGTTTTACACCCCACTTCCTATCCATCACATCCTGACTATTTATATGCCCGCTTCTACTGACGGACCACATGAGACAGCGGGAGACAGACAGGTAAACATCCAGCCACTCGTCTGACACTTGTCATTATACCACTCCTAGATAGCTCAGCAGAATGCACTGATTGTATAGAGATTATTAAACACCGTGTTTTAAAGTGTGACACTTCAGTGGTGAGTGATGTACTGATACACCGCACACACAAAAAAGAGAGAGGAAAGTGCAGGAAGGATGAGAGGAGGGGGGGCGAGAGAGGGAGGTGAGAGTGAAGAGTGAAGGGAGAGAGAGAGAGAGAGAGAGATTCAGGCATCATTGCTTTTCCTCCAGGTGTCTTTGGCCTGCATGATTTCATCTGCGAGGCCATAATAAACTTCCTTAATGAAATAAGTAATTAACATATTATAATTGTGCCGCGGACGATTTTGACAGAGATCATTTTCCATATCTAATGCTATGCTAATTTAATCTGTTCCCCTCCTCTGCCCGACACGACCCCTTCTGTGATTAAGTTTCATGGCATCTCACTTTCGCTTTTCCTCACCTCTCCCTCTTCATATCTCTCCCCCTAGCCTCTCTCTCTCTCTCTCGCTCTCTCTCTCTCTCTTCACTTTCTTTCTCGGTCTCTTTCCCTCTTTCCGCCGTGATGGATTGACTCCTCGGCGATGGTTCAGGGCCTTGTTGTCGTGGATTTGCAGGCGGAGGGACGTGCACAGATGGCGGGGGAACTGGAGGCTGGGGGTGGAGGGTGGAGGCCTGGATCTGTATGTGTGGTCTGATCTCTCTCCTTCCTCCTCCTCCTCCTCTGCATGGGAAATAAGCATGGAGCAGGAAGAGTAGGAGGTGGGGGTCGCAGTGCTGATTGAAATATAGCTGTGGGCTGGTGGTCATGTGGAGAGAGCGCCTCCACTTTTTTGGCCTCGAGATCCCTCTTCTCTGCTTCGTTTGTAGTCGGTGCACCATTCCTGTAATCATGTTTATTTCAAAGAATGGGATTGCACTCGCCAGCGAGGATAGTTTTAAGAAATACTTAAATTGTCACGGACCAGATGCAAAGGGAGCTCGCACTCACAAATGGAAACTCCTCAAACCAAAATGCAAGGTTTCCATTGTTATTCTCCATCTGATTAATAAGGCACCACGGTCTCAAGAGACAACAGGAAGAAACAGAACGATCTATTTAAAGGAGACATCAAACAATTCAATTTAAAAAGTTTTGGTTCATTGTGAAGAGTAAACACCCCTACTATTCTATCTACTCTTCATTAGGGTTTTTTTTTGGGCTGGGCTACAGTGGCCTATACACTCCCCTGGAGCTTTAATGATTGGCCCAATGCGCCCTGCCATTTTGGCTTTTGTATTTCCAGTTGCTGGACTTCACTGCAAAGATTGTGAGTACAAATCCCATAACAAATAAACAATGTATATCTGGACAAATCTGAGTACCTTCCTCATTATCCATGTACTAAATAATTACTATAAAGAGGTTCGATGGTTCGATGTGGCATTCATGTGCATATAAATACAGTAAATACAATGTTTCTGATAAGTACTTGCAGGCACAAGTTAAATGTTGAATGTATATTTTTCATTCAGCCATTCAACTTTGCTAGTTCGGTAACTTTTTTTAAAGTCTGCCCAGTGGGAGAAGCTTTCTCAGTCTCAACCAATGACATCATTTTTGCTTCCATAGTTGCTGCGCCACTTTGAAACACTCAAACTAAAACTTGAGTCTGTGTTTTTGCACGTGAAGCCAGTGGAACAGGCACAGATTCAGTTTGTGCTGCTGTTATGATGGACCAAATACTTCCAGCTCTCAAAGTTTCATCATATCTGTGGAAATCGGATTGGGTATTTTGTGGGCCATACACAGGGGACATTCAACTCAGTTAAATCATATCCATATTATGTGAGTTTGCATCAACACAAAAACAGTACTTAAATAGGAATGCCTAGGAACCAAAACACTAACCCATGTATGTTTTGAATGGACACAAAAGATCCACTGGCTAAACAGAGGAAAGATGGTGTTCTGCTCCCTCCCTGAAAGACGACAGAGAAATGGGAAGAGGTTCAAGGAGGAAGGAGGGGTGGACGGGAAGAGTGGGAGGCAGGGGACGAATGAAATCATCCAGCTGTGGTTTGATCCCTCCCATGTGGCGGCAGGACCCAACTCCCTCCCCCCTCCCTCTCTCAGTCCCGAAGTCTCTCTCCCCTGGCTTCTCTGAGCAGAAGGAGGCACCCACTGGGGGCTCTCCTGTCTCTGTCACCCATGAAACGACGCACTCTGCCTTCCCTCTCCCCGAGAGGGAAGGGAGAAGCTCCAGTCGTCTGTCCAGGGTGAGGCCCCCGCCCTCCCACTCCATCACAACATTAAACACTACAAGCTGAAATTTGTCGTCAGTTAGGGAGCAAGGTATGGTGAGTGCCACACCTCTACATAACCACTTGACAACCACGGGGGCTTTCATGTGCATTTCTTTAGATCCTCCCAGTTCACATACTGTGCACACCAGGGCATCAGCTTCCCCTAGACTTGTGCCTTGTAATAACCAAACCACCATGACTTCACTCAAACTTGCCTGCTCCAGTAGAGAAAGTCTGCTCGTCCATGCTCATCACATTTTATCTTTATACGAGAGCAAAGCTGAAAATGCTTTATCAATTCATTAACACTGTTTAATTATTAATATGCAACTCCAATTTTGGTGATATTCCTAGTTTAACTTGAAGTAGAAGGATTACACGGGCCTCTATGGGTTGGGCGAATTTCATAACCCTTGGGCTCATG
Source organism: Myripristis jacobus (assembly GCA_900302555.1). Classification (NCBI taxonomy): domain Eukaryota; kingdom Metazoa; phylum Chordata; class Actinopteri; order Holocentriformes; family Holocentridae; genus Myripristis; species Myripristis jacobus. The sequence continues at coordinate 4,759 of OMLB01018891.1, read as the reverse complement.
AGAGCTGTTAAAAACCTATTATGTGATTTGAGGAATGAATGACAGTCCATCTAACGCTAAGTGTGTTTGTCTTAATTCCGTGAGGATATACTGTACAACCATTTCTCCACGTTCAAAAGCGTTTGCTACAAAGGAAGGGCGAATGGAGGAAACAAAAGGAGAGAAAGGTAAATAATGCATAAGCGGTATTTTGTAAAACAATTTCCCCTATTCTAAGTTGAGCACACGAGAACAACTGAGCTGTATAAATATTGCAGGACACAGAGGCTTCGTCTGCCCGAGTACTCTGTGTACTGTATGTTGGCATGTGTGTGTGTGTGTATGTGTGTGTGTGTGTGTCAGAGAGTGAGGTCAGGTGGGGCAAACAGAGGATGAGTAATGTGAAAGAGCTCAGATGTGAACGTGGCCAGTAACAATGGATGAGTGACAGGACACATGCCACTGGGTAATAAGAGGGTCACACCTTCCATGTTACGCTTCCCTTTTTGATACCGAGAGATCCCCCCACACACACACCTCCCCGCTCCAACAACCACTCACCCACCCACCCACAGCACCCAGTGAAGGTTAAAACCTCCCTCAATGACAACTCCTCTACTGTACCGGGCCACGAAAATAACAATATGGCAATGGTAAACATGTTGTCCCTCACCAGTGATGCAGTCACCCTTCAGGCCAGTCACTAACTAGGTTATACAAATGTGAAAAAGGTCAACAATTCAAGTTATGTGATTTAGAAAATGCTGGAAGACACCGGGAAATGCATGACTTACCAAATTCTCATCAACTTCCAGTCAAGCATTATCTGCGATATTGAGGGAGTTATGATAAATTATCCGAAAGGTGGGCCATAAGCGCCAGAGTCGCAGATAGGTATAAGAATCAGTATCCTCTGTCAGTTTACTCACATTTACAGTACAAATTGAGGCAGCATCCTCCTTCTGCACACATGCCCTTGAAAAAAAACAAAACAAAACAAAACAAAAAAAACCTCTTCTTCACCTCATCAGATGATTTCAAGTGACTCTGAGTAGTGTGAAGCGTTTCAAAACACAGGCTCAAGAAAATAGAAATGGTCCCTCTAAAGCCAAAACACTATTTCCTCTATGAACGTGTCAAGTTGAGTGCATATCTTCCCCTCTTTGAAATATCTGTCTGCCACAAAGAGCGACCTTCCCAAATGACAGGTGCCCAAATAAAAAACAGTGAAGGTGAAAATGGATCGATTGTGTCTGTTTCTACATCTTCCTTCCTCTCGTTCTCCGTCCCTCTATGCTTCTCTCTCTCTCTCTCTCTCTCTCTCTCTCTCTCACTCTGAGACAGTGGGATCATAGGGACCAGATGGTAATCGAGGGCTGTCACCTCCAAGTCAAAGGAAAACATTATCCAGCATGCCATTCCCTACACCTCCAGGAAGAGAGAGGGAGAGAGAGACCAGGCAACCTCTTTCTCTCTTCCTTCTGCCCCCCACCCCCTTTGTTTTCTCTCCTCAGTTCAGTTCAGTTAAATTCAGTTCAGCTCAGTTTAGTTCAATTCAGTCAAGATCAGTTCATTTCAATTCAAAACAGTTCAGTTCAGCTCAGTCAAGATAATTCAGTTCAGTTAAATTAAGACGACTTCATAGAAATTCAGTTTGGTTCAGTTCAGTTAAGACCAGTTCATTTCAATTAAATTTATCTCACTTCATTTCTTTTCATTTCAATTCAATTCAATAAGCTTTATTTGCTGACTGTAAAAGGCTCATTCTTACACGGCCAGTGTGTAAAAATATGAACCAGTGCTTGTCGTGTTAGATCAATCACCAGTCAATGCAATACAAGCAGATTATGAGCCCATTAAAACACTGGTTAACTTTTATCATACAATCATCAGGGAAACACCATTAGCCAAACAGCAGCAAATTGCATTCAATAACAACTAACACTTTATTTGAAGTGGTGCTTATATGGCATTATAAGGCATCATAAGCGGATTAGAAGCATATTGTGAGTGTGTGCTAATTATTATAATCAGAGCATGATATAATAAATTCAGCGTGCTAAAAAATGTAGGGGGCAGAATACTTTATGGGGCAACTGCATAATTAATGACATGACAGTGGAATGAGTAACACTTTACTTGAAGTGCATTATGATGCATTACAGGCAGTTTAAAATCCCATCAGAGGCATAAACTTTTCTTACAATGTAAAAACCAGACACACACAGTTGTCTAAAAGTATTACTGTAAACTATTCAACACCCTGGATTCTTTGCACATTATGTTAAACAATGTGTAACTTCAATTAAGAGTTACCAAACAATCAGTCAAGCAGAACTGTCATTTTTGCATACACACGGGAACAAAATATAATGTTAACCTGTCTGTTTCTCTTTTCATTTCTTAGCCCCTCTCCCCAATAGCCATCTCAGTGTGTCTTTCCTCTTTATCTCTGTCCTACTGTTTCTCTCTGGCTCAGCTGTGATGTTCACGGGGAGATCTCAACATCCCCAAATCATCATCAGAATGAGAAAGGAGTCCCAGGGCTAATGCAATGCAGATATGTTGTCTTTTGTGTCGGAATATGAGAAAAGGAATTTATGTGAGGCGCTCGGCGAGTCAGAATTCATTTCTTGCTCGAGCTTTTGCCCTGCAGTCAAACGTAAACTGACTGCAGACTCAGCTGGCTGACTGAGTGAGGACACACACATTCGCACAGACACACACACACACACACACACATACAGAGAGAGAGAGAGAGGCATGCATACTCACTAGAACGGACCACATATACATGCATGAACTCCCTCAACACTCAACACATCCATACACTCACGTTCACCCCAAGAGAGTGTATGTGTGTGTGTGTGTGTGTGTGTGTGTGTGTGTGTTTGGAGTGGCCTCTCAATGCTTGAGTGACAGGTGTACATGGGTGGCACAATGGCCGCCAATATTGTCCAGCGACCGTGGTAACAATGGCCGTCTCCCGGGAAACGTGAAGCCTCGTGGTTGCCGCCCGTCAGACATGAAAAGAGACAATTTCAGGTGGCGGTGAAATGGGACCGAGGATAAAAAAGGAAAAACATTTTGGGGGTTCTGTGCCACTCAACATCGCCTTCGGCAAGCGCTTTGATAGGGAAAATGGATTCTGATCCTTGATTATAATACACGCCACAATCTGAAGCAGCTCAAACACACAAGGAACCTGAATGAGAGAGAGGGGAGAGGGAAAAAAGGCCTCTCCTGCACCATTAGCCACAACATTGTGTTCATATCCAATATGTAAGGGACAAACATGACCAATTTACTGAATGAAACGCATCCTCTAAATACACCAATTGAACTTGGGATGTTGTAGAAAGAGATGCATAGATAGCAAAGTGAAAATCGCAGGCTGAATATGAACAGCGGAGCAGGTCACGTTTCAAAATGGCCAGCCATATAGAACACAATTGTGCTGAAACAGAGCCTCCGTAAACTCCATTGATAATGCAGATGACTAACTGGGACAGCTAACAATCAATGTGTGTGTATGCGTGTGTGTGTGTGCATGTGTGTGAGAGAGACAGAGAGAGAGAGAGCGAGAGTGATGTACTCTTATCAGTCTTGCCAGTCCTCAGCAGCAGCAGATAAACAGAAGTGTGAAGGGCAGTTGCGCTGCAGGGGGCTGATTGACATGGCTGACGCCCAAAGAATCAGGCACACACATCCGCATACATGCACACACACACATGTAAGCACATTTGCCTTTGCTGTCCTCTCTCTCTCACACACACACACACATACACACACACACACACACATGAATCATCCTGTGACTTGTGAGTAGCACATGCAATTTTACTCCATTCCACAGATACAGCACATTATAGTGCCCCAACTGAAAAATTACATAAGTGAATCAATGATTTACATGAATTAGGTAATTAAAGCTGCTGCATGCAGCCTTTTAGCCATGTGTATATCATATATAGGATTGTCACAGTAATTGGTATTTTTTCTGTAAACAAGTGAGAGCACGGTCAGTAGCCTCTATTCCGCACCAGTGGTATTGTTAGTGCCAGCTAATAACAATATTTCCCATTAACCCTGCTGCTTCCTGGCTCCTCCTCCTCCTCCCTGGTGTGTTTGTCTTTCCTGAGGAGGTTAAACATGTTGAAAGTGATTTTTCCGTTAGCCGTTCACTCCTTCCACCGTTCTCCATTGTCAGAGACTCGAAAAGACGTAGTTCCATTTATGTTAGAAGAAAAGGGTTTGCCTCCTGTTTTGTGCCGTAAAGCAATCTGACCCAGTGATCCTGTGTAAAATACAGTGTAGAGGCTAAGCCGTGGTTTCTTTGTGGTAATTATTCTAAACCCTCTAAATGAATGTGATGATGATTAATCGATATCAAGATGTCACACATACAGTGGATATAAAAAGTCTACACACCCCTGTTAAAATGCCAGGTTTTTGTCATGTAAAAAAATGAGACCAAGATAAATCATTGCAGAAATTTTTCCACCTTTAATGTGACCTATAACCTGTACAACTCAATCGAAAAACCAACAAAAATCTTTTACAGGCAGGAAATAAAAATAAAAAACTAAAATAATGTGGTTGCATAAATATGCACACCCTTAACTAATACTTTGTTGAAGCACCTTTTGATTTTATTACAGCACTCAATCTTTTTGGGTAGGAGTCTATCAGCATGGCACATCTTGATTTGGCAATATTTGCCCACTCTTCTTTGCAAATATGCTCCAAATCTGTCAGATTGCAAGGGCACCTCCTGTGT
>OMLB01018889.1:0-10929 GCA_900302555.1 Myripristis jacobus | reverse complement strand
CTTAGCCTACATCCTGTGCTTGTTAAAAAGATTGGGGCTATTAAGCTAGCATTAACCAACAAAACATCTTTAATCTGTATTGTTTTTGACTAAATAAGCCTTTCGCATTACAGCTATTTTCATTCTCTCTTACTAAATGCTCTACCATTTAAGCAAACGAGAAACAAAGCCATGAAACACAGATTGGTACATTTCGAATTTCTCCTTAATGGTTTAGTGGGCTCCTTTTCTCCAGATTTTTGAAACATTGAAACATGTTTGAGACAGGAACAATGCTGCAATAGTGAATCAGAACACAAAGCATTAATTGTTTGTTAGGCAAAGGCACAGTGGAATTGGTAGCTGAGGTGTTTCACTGCATATAAATGAAAACGTCTCCATCAACACCCGTGTTTGAGGCCCAGTGCACCAGCATGCTTAAACTGAGCAACAAATGTCTGTTAAAGGGGAGAAATGTCCAATGGCTTTGATATACAGGCAGAATTCTCAGGCCATGCAGGTGAGCAGCCTCACCAACAACTTGTTCACAGTAGCTCACCAAGCAAGCAGAAACTGATTGTTATTACATAATGCTGTTGCACATTATAGGGAGGTTTTTTTCTTTTTTTGGAACATTTTCCAATAAAGTAGTTCTACGCACAAACAAAGTAAGAATGATTCCCTCCTCAAAAAATAGAGGCAACATGTTGTCAAATTTGAGCAGCAGTGTTTCTTCCAAAAAGGATGTAGGCTATAATATAAAATTTGGGAATCAAACCCTTCACTTGAAACAACAAGTTGTTTTGCTGGGCTCTGCTAATCTCTCTAGCTGAACTCCTTACAACACAACAATGAAGCTTAGGGCTTGTAACTTGCAAACACATTTCTAACTAACACCATGCAAATCGTTGTTCCTCGTGGTAACTCTGTTACACCACAATCCAGGACACAGTGCACACGCGCGTGCACACACACAGTGGAGGTGGGGGTAAAGAGAGAGAGAGAGAGAGGGAGAAAGAGAGAGAGACAGAGAGAGAGAGAGAGACAGAGAGAGAGAGAGAGAGAGAGAGAGAGAGAGAGCAATCTTGAAGGACACCTTCAAGGAAGTAATCAGACAAGAGCCCCAATCCTTTTAAGTAATAAAATTTATCACTCTGTCATTACCCATCCCCATTCAAATGGAAGCTCTGAGGATGAGACTTGAATACACGGACTGTTGGCCAAAGAAAACTGAGACTGAGGCTGGAGATGTCTGTCCCTGTTGTGTTCGCTTTTCCAACAATGTCACTCTCAATAAAGAAGTGGTTTTTAAACTCTCTTCCCATCTACACGCTTCATAATATCTCCCATCTACAACTTCATAATAACTTTACTGTATGAGTCAAAACTGACCTTGTCTCCGGTTCCACTGGACACAACCCTTAACTCAATACAGTATACACATGTTGTGTCACTCGATACAGTGTTAGTAACCTTTTTTTTTGTTTGTTTGTTTTTCTTGTTTATTTGTTTATTTTTGGTGGGGTGCATTTTGTTTTAAGACTGATACTGATTCCGATTTTTTTTAAACTGGCATTGTCAATAACATATTTTGTGTCAGTAACTGATAGATAGATAGATAGATAGATAGATAGATAGATAGATAGATAGAGAATGACATAGCATACGGATGATCCATAACCAATATCAGATATCAGCACGAAATATTGATAAACCAATAAATGTAAATGCAAATGGTGCTACTGGAGGAATATCATATACAGTAGCTTTCAGCTCCCTTCAAGAGAGGGAAGAAGAAGCGGATTGGCTGACCATGAGGCATGTGATGAGGAGTGATGGAGGACAGAAGGGAGACAGGGTTGGATTGGTGGTAGTGGTGAGCCTCAGTTTTAGCAGGAAGACAGGCTGGGCTGCATATTAACCAGGGCTGCCTGGTTGAGTTGCATCAGTTGCGCAACTAATGCCGATCGGTGCTGCTGGACACACATTAACACACACACACACACACATACAGGAAATAACTAGCCCACTCACTGGCTTTCTTCTGCAGAGCCTGAGCCTGTCTCTCTCACGGTCACTCCAAGGGCAACCACTCCCTTGGCACAGCTCAGCACAGAGAGGAGAGGAGAGGAGGAGAGGGGAGAAGAGGAGAGGAGACGAGGCGGTTCTCTACAGATGTGATGGGAAAAGAGGGAAAAGAAAGCTGTTGACCAATACTGTAAAAAAGACAGAGGAAGCAAATTACAGAGGGCTGTAAAAGATACTATATAAAAGAATAGAAGGGCAAACACAGAAGGGAAAACAAAAAGATGACAGGAAAGATGAGAGGAAGAAAATGAAAGAACGATGGGAGAATAGTAAAGATGAAGGGAGAAGACAGAGGAGAGGAAAAGGTGGGAAGAAAAGCATAGATGGAGTGCAGGATGTTGCTGGGTAATGGAGATGAGATGTTAATGTGTCTGCCAGTGATGCACTGCAGCAAACTGAAGGGGTGGAGGAGGAGAAGAAGAAGGCAGAGGAGGTGGTGACGGAGGTGAAAAGGCACAGGCGGATGAGAGGGACGAGGCGGAGGACAGGGAGTAACTGGAGACGGAGGCGAGAGACGCGAGGGAAGAGAGGGGAAGAAGAGAAAAAAGATAAGGAAGAACCAGAGAGGAGAGAAGAGGAAGAGGAAATGAGGAGAGGGAAAGGAGTACATAGGGGAGGAATGGAGGCTGAAAGGAGGAGAGGAAGATGTAGGACATCTGAGATGAGGTCTATCCGGTTGAGGCTGGTGATGCAGCAATATGACATGTGGGAGTCTCTGATGGATCTATAAAGATGCCATTAGGAATGGATTTTGATGCCTGGCACGACACAAACTAAGCGACATATTTATCTGTTGAATGCATTCCATTACAACCCCTCCACCCTCAAGCACACACACACACACACACACACACACACACACACACACACACACACACACACACAGGGACAGCAAATTGTGCTCCTGTTCACAATGAGTGTATCAACTATGACTAAACTGGGCATGGCTCCAAGCCACATGCCATGTACTTGTAGCATCACAGGCCTGATTCCAGTTAGTGAGCTCTGTTGCATGTCATCCTCTCTCCCGTCGGTTTCTCTACAGCTTACTGTCCAAGTGCACAAAAATAGGGCAACAATTTAAAAAAATAAAAGCATCACTATATCAATGTAGCGGCCTGACAGAAAGCTCTTTTCAAAAGAAAAAAGAAGAGCAATTTTGTAAGCAGAAGCTAAGAAAGTGACGAATCAGAGACAGAAAGAAAACCATAATGATGACCTAGATAAAATGAATACACTGCCTACTGACTAACACACACACATTCAGAACTCTTCTCAATAGGGAAAATGAACGGTCCCAACAAGTGTATCTATGAGGAGGTATATTAACTACTGACATATCAGGAAACCCAAACTTAACATTTACACCACCCATTTGGCATCTGACACCCTCAGTGTGTTTAGCATGTTAATGATAGTCAGGGATAAACTAAAGCCACCGCACAATGTAAACTGGTCAAATTGAGTTATCATGACAGTCTTGAGAGGTGAGACAGTGCTCCTACTGGCATTTGTTTTTGTTTTGTTTTGTTCTTTTCATTACCATTACCTTCTAATGGATAATCACCTGGAAAAACAACCTAGGTGTACACAACGTAGATATATTTTGGGGAGAAATTGAACCACAAGCTTCAAGCTGTCATTCAGTCTACAATGTCAAGACAAAAACACAGACAAGCTCTCCACAGAACATCTTCATCTCAATCCCTCTCATTTCCTCTCACCATAATTCAATGCAAAATAATAAGTATTTCGTTGCATAGTTTTTACAAAATCCATGTTTAAGTCTTTTTTTTTCGATTTTTTTTTTAGATTAACAAAGCTAGACAAAGCCCAGGAGATGTCAAACCAGTCCAACATCACCAAGACAGCTCTATCATCTTCATGAAATATAGAAATGTCATGTGTGTCCCATTGCGTGACACATCATTCATGACCTCACAAAGCCAGAGCATCATTTCATACCTCAGTAAGCAGCTCCCACATAGCACAGACACTTTAAATGAATGTACACCATCATTACGTTAAGATCAAGGCTATATTTATCTTCAGCACTGTGTGTACAGTGTGAAAGACACACACAGGATTTATCATACAGCCTGAGAGATGTTGAGCTCAAAGCATGGAAGGCTTTTAATTGACAACTTTTTGTGTGACCATGACATTAAGAGATGGTGGCTCTTTGTTGTAAGTGCCCCTTTCACAGAAAATGAATGACTATGTGTGACCATGCCTTTGGCTATAAGGCTTTCATGACATGGAGACAGCGTCACTCACAGGGGGTGGTTTGAGGAGAGGTGAAGAAGGATATCTCCCCTCTGAGAGGAAATCCAGGGTGCAACAACAAAGATGGCCTGCTGGCCTGAGGCCAGTAAAAAGTCATGCTGGGACAGTCAACGAGTCACTTACTGTCCCAGTGGAACCAGCTCTTAGAAGATGTAAGTACAAAACCTTTGCTTGCATTTGGCCCAAATATAAGTTTGCAAAAGGGAAACTAATCATAACCCTGTGTGTTTTGGCTTTCATTAAATCCCTCTGACAATGTCCTCAGAAAATCCACTGTACACAGGACAACATCTTCTGAGATGAAACGGTATGAAAATTTCACATCACAATTATTATGACCAAAACTTATTATGGTTATCAGTATTATCAGTATTGTTAAAAAGTGCTGAAAATGTTCAAAAAGTTCTCATATACACAATGAAATAATTTCACCAAGTTTTATATTAAAACCACAAATAAAATTAGCAGCACTATGCACTTTCTGTTTTCAGTAAACATTGCAGTAATAACATAGCCAATACCTTATGTAAACATATGAACACCATATCAAATGTGCATTAAAATTAAAGATACACCATATGGCCATGAGAGCTAACTTCAGTGCAGTTCTGATGAAATTAGTGGCAAACTTAGACGCAGCAGAGATGTACTGATGCTAACTTTGGTTGATGCTGGATAATATTTACCACAAGTTTCTGAAAATGTGGTGATCAGACATTTTAACTAACTAACCATTAGGAATGTTACAATGATTTATCGTGGCAGTGGTAGGGCAGTGTTAGGAGTTATATTGGTCAGAGGGCAGAAAAAAATTACAGTTTAATATCAAATACAGATATAGGATTACCAAGATTTGTGCCATCCATTGCCTCTCCGGTCAGACAAGGTGAAAATCTCATGGCACAAGACACAGTCACGTTCCATACTATATGGACTGCATTTCTATATACATTACTACACTAAGCGATGCACGCATGAACTCTTGAAAAGTTTACCAACCATTTTTTTGTGGCCAATTTGAGCTTCTTCTTCAAAGAAGTCTTACTGATGGGTGATGGGGTGATTGGGCTATAGCCTAACCTACTTCTGTACATATGCACGTGGCAATTCTGCAGCCAAACCACTCCAGAATGTTCTCCTCCATCATAAAACTGTCAGCGCGCCCAAGCAGCGAAAAGTGCACTGCTTCACAGGGAAGGAAAAGATGTGATTTGATTGGACATGATTGAAGCCAGGCCCACCGTACCTACTGATGATGCATTCCTCCTGATCCAGACCTTTGTCCAACTGTGCTGCATGCCTCTGGCCACGAAATTACTAAAAATCAGTTGCCACGCCCTGTGTGCTCGCACCATGTGGCTTTGACTGTGCCATGCACTGTTGATTCATAAAAACAGAGCCTGAGAGTTATAGATCCAGTGAGTTGGAGTGGAAAGGAGGGGGGAGAGAGGTTCGGGAGAGGCATAGAGATGGATGACTGGAACATATGAAGGTAAGACAGAGGGTGACAGGGACTTATAAAGGGGAGGGCAAAGATGTGAATGGAAGAAGGGTGGGAGGATGGAGAAAAGAAAAGCGTGAAAGGATGGGACAAATGAATGGAGGCAGGAGGAAGATAAAAGGGAAGACAGATGGAAGTAAGGCTGGCAGAAGGGATGAGAGGATAGTTGGAGGGAGGAATTAAAGGAGGGAGGGATAGATGAGGGGAGAGGCAGTGATAGGTTTTAGGTTAGGAACAAAATGCATGGCGTGAATGTATAATACAGTCTTCTAAAAGTTATGTTCCCATATAATTAAACTGCATTCTTCATTGCATTTAGAGAATGTATTTTGTTGCAGATTATGTTTGTTTTTGACATATCTTTCTTTCTAGTTAGGACATGGTTTGGTTTTGGCATCAAAACCCTTGGTTACTGTTAGGTTTAGGTATAAAAAATACTTGGTTACGGTTAGGGAAAGGTTAGGTTTCGGTATCAAAAATGACTTGGCTAACATCATGTCATGTCACACCACGCCATGCCACGCCATGTCACGTCACATCACATCATGTCACATCATGCTATATAAAGTAAGCTAAAAACTAATACCAATATTGCAGTTTGCCTGGGGTTAGCCTGAGTGAAAGTTGGTTGTGATTAGTCACAAATATATGTAATCCATGACAAAATATGCCCGCCTAAAAATGTAATGGAGAATGCAGTTTAGTCGCAGAATGGTTGAAAGGAGTGAAAGATTGGGAGTTCAGAGAGTTGAAGTAATAAATGAATGGAGGGAGACATGAGTGGAGAGGAAAGGATGAGATGGAGATGGAGGGAAGGATGAGTGGCCAAAGGGAGGTGTGGAGTGAATGCAGAGACTCTATCTAGCCTAGCTCTCTACATCAAAGGCCATTGTGCTGCTGCAAAGCCCAAGGGGCTGCTGGGGCTTTATAGCAGGGGCTTTTCCGCTGTGTACAACTGGATCAATCTATTAAAAAGTTACTGGAGGACCATGTGTTTTGAAAATGAGACACAGTTGGCTGCTTTGTTCCTATACTCCTTTATCCAAACCTCTTGTGAATGAAATAATTATGCGCTGCATAATCTAAATTGCACTTACAACATTTTAGTAGCATGCAACAAAGAAAGCATAAGCTCTGTAAGTTCATAAGCTCCTCTTTTGTTCAGCATGACCACTCTGGTTGGCCAGTTTGTTCAGAAGTTGGACGTCCTGGTGAATAAGGCTCTGCTTTAGAAGTTTTTAGGTAATGCTTCACTGCTGCATGGACAATAAACTGATTAAGTTATAGAACTGTGAAAATGGACTAACCAGGGAAATAATTTCTGCATGTCTTATTTTTTACACAGAGAAATGGAACAATATGGCAAGTGCTATTCCAACTTTGAGAAACCTTAGATCTGCTGAAGTGAAATCATGAAGGGGTGGGGAATTAATCTCACATATGCCTATAACTGTGTAAACTGTAATATTGCTAAACAGCACATGTATGAAACACCCATTTGATAACTTTTCCTAAAGTGACCCAAAATTTACAAAAACACATTTTTTTAAGACTGATTCTGTTCTGGGTTAGTCTTGATCTGCAGTTACTGAAATGAATTACAGGTTCATCACAGGGAGTCAAATCAAAGGGAAGGGTGAAATCTCCAAAGAGTGAAACAGAAAATCGTCCCCACCCACAGATGCCCTTGTATTGTTTACACTGAGTGAAGTGGGACCAGAGGTCAAGGACAGCCTAGCCACTGATGCGAGATCTGCCAGCGTTCCCACAGCTGTAGGCCTGTTACATTTTAGATGTTACAAATGTAACACTGCCCATGTTGGTCAGGTCTATGCAAAGACCTGCTGACATAAACACCTGCACACCCACAAGACGCAGTAAGACAAACCCATAAATTAACAGTTCTATACCTGCATCAGCTCCTATTTTAAAATTAATTTGTTGCAGCCATGGCGAGGTTTAGTGTACAAGAGGTCACTGATGCACTTTTAGCACACCTGGAACACACTTTGGAGCAAAACCCTGATTATAACCCCTCAGATGAAGATGAAGTTAACTCTAAGGAAGAGGATCGGGCAACAAGGGAGGCCTATATGTCCAAAAATAACATTATCAGTAGGTCTTTAGTAGTATATCCAAGCACAGACTGGAAGCAGAAAATGTCGTTTGAATGACTCCTGGGCCTACAAGACCTGCTGTTTCCCATGTGTCATATGAGTGACATTTTATAAACTTTTCAGCTTTTCATCCCTCCAGCCAAATTGTGGTTGTTATATTCTCCTGTCTTGGATAATGTAAGGCTATGGTATTTTGTGATGATGGATGATTTTTTTCACAACAGGGAAAAAAGATAAAAAAAATAAAAAAAACAAGTGGTGTAAAACCTATTTATTGATGAGTGATAGGTTGTTTTGGAGGCAAAACAGATTTAGAATTACAAATTTCGTATAGAGACAGTAATCCTTAGGCAATGGTTAGGCCACATCAAAAAAGACATGGTCCAGACGGTCAATGGAGAGACTTTGAACCTCATGTGGCATACAAAAGATAATGGTTGGAATTTGAGATGATTTCATTGAATCTCAAGACAGAAAAACAATATTTTTATCTAACAGTCATGATAGTATTTTGTGTGTGCGTGTGTGTGTTTGTGTTTGTGTATGCAGGGCCAATACTGCAAGTTGCAACCCCTCTACCACAAAGTTAAACAAATGGCGCATAAAGAAACTGGGCAAGCATCCAGTGTCACCTCTGCAGCAGAATAGGGTGATACATCTCTCTCTCTCTCTCTCTCTCTCTCTCACACACACGCGCATACGCAGACACACACATACACACACACACACATAGTGAGGGTTCCCTATAAGCCTGCCTCTACAAACACCAGATTGCTATCAGTCATAGCCACTGCTATCAGACCAATTGCTTATAAATCTTACCTTTCAGTTGTGTGGCCAATGATTAAGGGTGAGTTGAGAGAAGGTCTTTAGCTCATGGTGCAAAGTCCCTGAAAACAGAGAAGAAAACAGCAGGCTAGTCGCACACAAACCTTCTAAAACACAGATGGCGGTCAGGCATCCACAGCTGGTGGAAAGAGACCTACAAATAATCAGCCAATGAGCTGAGGTCAAATAGTAAGGAAAGGAAAAAGGTATAAAGGAGTGAGTACATTGCTAAATAAGAGAGATGCAAGGGTCAAAGTAATACTAAAAAGAAGAGAGCACCTTCCTATACTTGCATTCACCTTTACCACCTATCACCTGCTGAATAATACACATGTGCATATGCTTCTTTGAGACTGTCATGGTACTATCTGGCAAAGAAAAAGACAGGCATAACAGCAAATCTAACAAAACACACCAAAGCAGAGAGAAACAACACAGATATTCAGAGGACGGACGCGGTCCCTAATATCGCCAATATACCGGTTGCAATGGTAATGAAACAGTACTCACCAACCGTAAAGAAAACTAACCCAGGCACCAACACAGACACAAATCAACAGTAGTCCTATTTGCACAATTCACTTTGTCAAATGACAGCCAGCGATGCAAATCCAAAACCTTAAGAATTGAACCACACCTCCCAGGTGGGAGGGTTTCACAAGGTGTAGCCTTCAAGGAATTTGGTTCAGCAGTAAAAGGAGAGAGTGCATATTGGCATAAACACAGTTTGCTTAAATCAACAGTTTCCACACAGTTCAGTGAGACGACAATTGCTTGGAACCAAGCTACAGTTCACACATCTTTACTTGGACCTAAAAACACAGAACGACAAGCACACTCACACTGAGGGTCTCTAATTCACCTGCAAGTCTTTGGACTGTGGGACTCAACATATAAATAGGGGCTTACTCAATTGTACTTGAGTAAGAGCACAGTTACTCAGACAAAGAAAATTACTCAAGTAAAAGAGTATTCTGTAAAAAAAAACAAACAAACAAACAAGAAAAACCTACTATGAGTAGTTAGTACTAGTTCCATTTTTAGCTATGTTTGGTGTATTTTCACGCCATGGGATAAAATAAAGAACAGTGATTCAAAAAGAAGCAATTTAACATCATTTTTATTTGGTGTACAGATTATTCATTGACTGTCAACTGTCAAATCTGAGTCACTATTGGCTGTCCTAAAAGTTGTTAGATGACATCAGCATCAAATCTGCATACAGGACTGATCTGTATGATTATTAACAAAATCATTATTTGTGATTAGCTATTTAGCGATTTTCAGATTTATCTATCTGAAATAGGGATATAGTGTAAAACCCCCTGCAGCTGTTGCCCATGTTTTCTGTGTCTCTGGGGCGCAGCTGCAAAATCTGTTTTTCTTCCAACACCAGCACCGCCATGTGATGTGTACAGTGACATAGTCGGGGTCAAGGAAGAACCACACACAAGTTCAGCTTGAGTAGCCAGGATTTTATGGACAAGGATACGTTTTACAGTGCTGACACAGATATTCAGCCGTATTTATTCAAGCCAGAGTATACAGCCGAAGAAGTGCAGCGGAGCGATGCCGAGGCTGCGGCTGCATTGGGCTGCATTCAGACAGAATCCAGCAACTTCCCCAAGGTTGTGCAGAGGTGTGGGCGTTTTATATATGATCTAGGATGTATCCGTTAAATGGACGCTGTCTTCCTTGGTATTCAGGGGCTCATGACCTTAAAATAAATAATATAATTTTGATAAGAAATAAAATTTAAAAAAATAGTACATTGTACTAATAATACCTTGTTATGTTCATTGAATTTACTGTATTTGGTGTGTTGCCTTTCTTTGCCAGTTAAGCACTTAACTCAAACATTATGTAGGCAACATGTCTGTTTTCAAGAGACATACTACTGACTAGTTCTAATCGGGGTTCTAAATTAACACCCGCCAACCCGCCAAATGCGGGGTAAAATTCATTTTGGCAGGTGTTAATAAAAACTTACTAGCCAGTTTGGCCGGTGATGCATGAGGCAATCATGTCAGTCAGAGCCGCTCTACATTTCTCGGTCATTAAAAAGTAAAGTTAAACTAAATGCAGCGGTAGTTGAGACAGACGTCTGGGGAGAGAAGGAGAAACACACAC